>CAUYQG010233338.1:0-17525 GCA_963574415.1 Tarsius wallacei | reverse complement strand
GGGGGGGAGGTTGATATTTAGAGCTTTTAGGAATCGCCACACCTCTGTGGAAAGCAGTGTGGCGATTCCTAAAACCTCTGAATGCTTTCTAATGGCCATGCTGAGGCAAAAAGACTAAACCCTTTCAATTCCAGTGTTGGGACTACTGACTGGCATGAGCCCATTTCTTTTCAATCTTCTTGATTTTGTTTCCCTTTCTCTCTCCTTCTTTCACAGTTTGTTCTGTTCAAACTAGGATCCAAACAAGATCCAATACTGCAGTTGGTTGATTTGAATCTCAGTTCCTTTATCCAAGGACTCCTTCTGCCTTCTTCTTTTTTTTTTTTTTTTCTCTTTGCAATGTTTTTCACATGGTTTTTCTTTCCCAGTACAATGTCTCAACCAGGCGTGGTGGCTCACACCTATAATCCCAGCACTTTGGGAGGCCAAAACGAGAGGACTGCCTGAGTGCAGGGATTCAAGACCAGCCTGGGCAACTTGGCAAGACCTCATCCCTACAATAAATGAAACAATTAGCCAGGATTGGTGGCACGCACCTGTAGTTCCAGCTACTTGGAAGGCTGAGGCGGAAGGATTAAAAAATAGGTATTCCTCTCTCCCTCATTTTCTGACTCCCTTAGCTTCCACTCTGATCCTCTTTTTTAAAAACCTTGTTATTACTAAATCCTCAACGATCCCAGAATAGTGGCACTTCATGTTCAGGCTCCAGCAGGAATCTCAATGGGGGAAGTGAAAGCTTTGCTAATCACAGCTTCTGCCTTCTCAAAAACAAAAATGCCAGAAAATCCCCCCAGAAACACCCAGACAGAGGGTCACTGTTCTACCGTTAACCACTACATGGGTGAACCACTCTCGTGGGGCTTCAGCATCCTTATCTTTAAAATAAAGGATTGAACAAGATGATGATGATGACATTAATAGGAAATTATCTGCCCAAAGGTCCCTCAGGATGACTTCCAGCCAAGACTTTCTCTGTAATTTTAGGTACCAATGTGTTAGCAAAGAACACCATCTTGCTTGGTCTGGAGGGAAACATTTCATAAATGACAAAGGGAAAATAAGACAATGAAGACAAAGAAACTGAGACCACAAATGCAGATCACAAAACAAAACTTCAGCCAATAACATATCTAAATTTGAATAACATGTTCTATTTCAAAGCACTTTCTTATACATTAGCAAAACTTACCTTAGACAAACGGCATAAAAGACTAATGGCGGAATCTTGGGTGTGTGTTTCACTAAACCAGCGGTTCTCCACCAAGGCAATTTTACACTTCCTTGTCTGTCTCCCACCCCTACCCCTGCCTCCAGGGGATACTTACAAATGTCTGGAGACATTATGGTTGTCACAACTAGGGAGGTGTCCTAGCCATCTACTGGGCAGAGGCCAAGAACATCCTAGCACACTCAGGATAGCCTGCGCCACAAAGAATTATCCAGCCCAAAATGTCAGTAGTTCTGAGGCAGCAAGACCCTGATATGGGCAAGCCCCTTTGTCACCCAAGTAAAACTGTACTATGCCAAGGGGACTGGGACAGTCAATGAGGTCTGAAACCACAGGAAGACAGACGCTGTATGTTCTATGCCTCCACCCTGTGGACCATTCCAGCACATGAGTTTCGAGAAGGAAATTCCCTTGGTTTGGTTTTGTTTTGTTCTCAAGATGGATCACAACATATATTTCTGCATCTGAACTATTCCCTCCAGGTAGTCATCTTGGGAAACTGTATTCATCAGGCACTACCCAAATGAAGAGTTCACCCTGTTCTCTGAATGAGAGCATCTGTGCTGATTTAGGCCATGTGCATCTGCGTCCAAGGATGCCTTCCCTCTCTTGGGAGCAATGATGACATGGCCCTGAGAAAGAGAGTTCCATGGCTGTATGGGCTATACAGAGACTAGAGCAGTGAGAAGGGGGTGGTGGGGGGGTGGCGGGGGCATGTGGTGGGGAGGGCAGCTACTTCAGATAAGGTTCTCAGGAAGGTTTTCATGGGGAGGCGAAGTAAGTGAATGGCCGATCAGGCAGAGTTTGGGGGGAGAATATTCTTGGTATGTGATAGGAAGGCCCGAGGCAGGTGCAAGAAGGCTGTGTTCTAATCCCAGCAAGAAGGCCTCTGAAGTGCCTAAATGAGGAGATGTGGGTGAGAGTTAGGTGGGGCCCAATCACTTGAGGGCTTGCTCCCCTAGGCAGGAAGTCTGGTTTACAACCCAACAGTACTGAGAAGCCATTGGAAGTTCAAGCAGAAGAATGGAGATTCAATTGCCATTTAGGGTCCTCTACATGGAGAACAGACATTATGTGGACAAGAATAAAGCTGAAGCCCAGCATGGTGGCTCAAGCCTGTAATTCCAGCACTTTCAGAGGCCAAGGTAGGAGAATCACTTGAGGCCAGGAGTTTGAGACCTACATGGGTAACATACCAAGACCTCTTCTCTACAAAAAATCAAACAATTAGCCGGACGGGGTGGTCTGCACTTGAAGTTCTAGCTAATCGGGAGGCTGAGGTGGAAGGAACACCTGATCCCAGAAAGTAAAGGCTGCAGTGAGCCATGATGGAGCCACCGCACTCCAGCCTGGGCAGCAGAGTGAGACTCCAATTAAAATAAATAAATACACACACACACTCATATATAAATACATAAATATATAATATGTGTTATATATAATGTATATGTATATATATACACATACAGATATATAGACAGAGAGAAATATATATACAAGAATATACAGAGGGTGCCAAAAAAAGACAAATACATTTTTATTTGGGGGTTGTTTTTTTTTTGAGTCAGCATCTCACTCTGTCACACAGCTAGAGGGCAGTGGCACACTCATGGCTACTGCAGCCTCGAACTGCTTGGCTCAGGCAATCCTTCCACCTCAGCCTTCCAAGTAGCTGGAACTACAGGCACACGCCACCATGCCCAGCTAATTTTTTTGATTTATTGTAGAGATGAGGTCTTACCAAGTTGCCCAGGCTGGTCTCAAACCCCTGGGCTCTGGCAATCCTCTTGCCACCTCCTCCCAAAGTGCTGGGATTACAGGCGTGAGCCACTGCACCCAGCTACACATTTTAAGAAAAGAAAAAACTGTATTAAAATTGTAATATTCAATAAGATAAATACAAGTCACATTTGACTTCTGCAATGATAAGAGGTGCTCAAAGACACTTTTGATTATGGCGAATTACTGCAGACCTTGTTGCTGTGCGAGACCTCCCGGATCTTCTCTTGTGCACATCACGCCTAGGACCCTGCGTCTCAAATGTATCACGAATGCGTGCAATTGTTAGCAGTGTCTCACACCTCCATGGTCAATTGTATTTCCACTACGTCCTTGAATTTCAAATACCACTTCAAAATGATCTTGCACTCCTCAAACGACAACCATGTTTCTGCCATTTTCTTTGACTGTCCTGCCTGTCCCACAGTGACACTAGCATTCATTTGATTAACGCCATCTTTTGAGCGAACATCATACTAAACATTGCTACCATAATTAAATTCAACTTCAAAAAGTAATACACAGATAATATCTCCTCAAATGTGTATACTTTTTTGGCACCCCCAGTATCATGAAGCAGAAAACCAATTGAGAGGTTATTGCGTCAAGAATTTTACCGAAAATCAAAACCACCCCCCCAAAAAGAAAAGATTTGCCATTGATGAAGACATTGCAAAGAAGAATTAATGCTCTGAAAACTATTTCCAAAGAAGAGGCCCAAATATTTATGCAGTAGTGGTCTCTGTCAAATAAGGGTACTGGGTGGTGCTGCTACCCCACCCCACAGGGTACCCTCAAACCATGAACTCTGACTTTCCCAGGGGCTCCAGTATTCGACCACCAGGGGGAAGGGAAGAGCACCCACAACCATGCCTAACGCCTCCCAGGGACGCTTTCACCAAGGGAGTATGACAGGAGAGATTGCCAAAACGAGCTCAGATCTGCCTGGTGTGTTCTCTCCCAGGTCTTTCTTTCTTTCTTTCTTTTTCCTTTTTTTTTTTTGAGTTGGAGTCTCACTCTGTCACCCACCCTAGAGGTCAGTAGCAAGCTCACAGCCACCACAGCCTAGAACTGCTGGGCTCAGGTGATCCATCTGCCTCAGCTTCCCAAGTAGCTGGGGACTATCCGTGTGTGCCACCAAGCCCGGCTAATTTTTTTATTTATTATAGAGAGGATGCCTCTCCAAGTTACCCAGACTGGTCTCGAAAAAGTGCTGGAATTATAGGTGTGGCTACCTCATCCAGCTCTTCCAGGTCTTTTATTTGTGTTCTCCAATCTCCAAGGAGCCAACTGAACTCAGGGGTAGACATGGGGAAGGAAACTGAGGCTTGGGCTCTGAGTCTGGGGTTCCATTAACTTACCCTCTTTTTCCCTGCGGTGCTTTTCCTTGGATTCCTAGCCTGGAACCAGGTTAAGGTATGGGTTTAGAAAATGCACCAAGGAGGCTCCTTGGCAGGTTTTAGGTAACAAACCCCAGGCCAAGCTGACACCTAGTTGACTCCAACTCCCAGGAAATTACCCTGTGGTCTGGAGCTAAAGCCACTGCCCGTATTCAGAAGTCTGCCTCCCCTTTCTTCCCTTACAAACTCCGGTAGATGGTCAAGCCTTAGAGGACCCACCATCCTAGCCCTTCTTGTTCTATTTCTCTCAACCACAAAGAAACAGCAAGGTAGGGAGCAAGACCCCACAACCTGGGCACAGATCCAGAAGTGCCACTGTAAGAAGGATTTCAGACATCACCACATCCTAAGAGGTCCCCTATCTGCCCAAACTTAAACTTCCATGCTTCAAAGAAAGACGGTTAATTATACATTATAACAATTAGATCTGAATTATATGAAATGGAATCTTTGCCAAGCAACTTTACTATTTTAATTCTTTTCTTCTACATTTTTAATAATTCCAGTTTTTATTATATTAAGATGCAATTAACAGAAAAAAGTCCTATATGCTTTAAATCTATTTCAATATTTTTTCTCTAAAGAATTCCATAGCCACCCATAATGTAGCATACAATATAACCAAAGACGAAAGAAATAGCTTAGATAAAACTAGATGAATTCCACCCAGGGAAAAAATGCAAGTCTACTTATTTTGAAAACCCTTAGCATGAAACATTCATGAAAAATATGGAGAATTTCTGATCAAACGAAGACAAAACAAACCACACACCAGCACACTCATATGGAAGAGAAAGCCTTATACCAGCTAAAGAAGCAAATACAGCAAATTCGTTCTCAAAATGTTGCAGCTCCCCGGGCACAGTGGCTCAAGCCTGTAATCCCAGCCCTTTGGGAGGTGGTGGCAAAAGGATTGCCTGAGCTCAGGGGTTCGAGACCAGCCTGAGCAACATAGCGAGACCACATCTCTACAATAAGTCAAAAAAATTAGCTGGGTGTGGTGGCGCATGTCTGTGGTTCCAGCTACTTGGAAGACTGAGGCAGAAGGATCACCCGAACCCAGCAGGCCGAGGCTGTGGTGGCCGTGAGTGTGCCACTGCACTGCAGCCTGGGTGACAGAGTGAGACTCCAACTCAAAAAAAGAAAAAAAAGTTACAGCTCAGGACTGCCAGCATTCAACCATCTACCAAGTGAAAGAACACCATTATTTAATGTGAACTTACCCATGGTGAATTACACTTCCTTTCAAGTGTAATGTTATCTAACATGTAGAAGAGTGAATAAAGAAAAATTTTTTTTTTTGAGTTGGAGTCTCACTCTGTCACCCAGACTGGAGTGCAGTGGCCGCTTCCGGCCACTGCAGCCTCAACCTGCTAGGCTCCGGCAATCCTTCCGCCTCAGCCTTCCAAGTAGCTGGAACTACAGGCACACGCTACCATGCCCGGCTAATTTTTGATTTGTTGTAGAGATGAGGTCTCACCAAGTTGCCCAGACGGGTCTCGAACCCTCGGGCCCAGGCAATCCACTCACCTCGGCCTCCCAAAGTGCTGGGATTACAGGCTGAACCTCCAAGCCCGGCACAAATTTTTAATTAATTCAAAAGCCCCACACAAAAAAAAGACAAAAAAGGAAACAATATCAATGATGATTTCAATCCCACTACATCAATTATTATGTAAACAATAAATGGTTTATAGGCGTGATTGACGAATGGTTTATAGGCGTAGGTCTAAGCATGTTTTTATATGACCCTTGAACTAAGAATAATTTGTATATTAATAAAGTGATATTTTAAAAGAAGAGACAGAAAAGAGCACATAGCAAAGATCAGATCTGGCCCACAAACCCTAAAATATTTGCTACTTTCTCCTTTGCAGAAAAAGTTCTTCTGCTGCTGGTCTAAATGCTCCAATTAAAAGGCAGAGGTTAGCCGGGCTCGGTGGCTCAGCCTATAATCCCGCGCCTTGGGAGGCTGAGGTGAGTGGATTGCCTGAGCCCGTGGGTTCGAGACCCACCTGGGCAACTTGGCGAGACCTCATCTCTACAATAAATAAAAAAATTATCCGGGCGTGGTAGCGTGCGCCTGTAATTCCGGCTACTCGGAAGGCTGAGGCAGGAGGATCGAGGCTGCGGTGGCCAGGAGCGGCCACTGCACTCCAGTCTGGGCGATAGAGTAAGACTCCAACTCAAAAACAAACAAAAATAAAATAAAATAAAATAAAAGGCAGAGGTTGCCAGATTGGATAAAAGAGCAAGACCCAACTATGCTGCCTATAAGAGACCAGCTATTTCTAGGACGATACAAGTAAGTTTAAAGTATAAGAATGAAATATACATATCACATTAACACTGATAAAATTAAAGTCAGCGTGGCTATATTAATAATAGACAAACTAAATTTCACGATAAACAACATTTCCAGAAACAAGGAAGTTCATTTCATAATAATAGGGTCAATTCATCAAGAGGATCTAATAATCCTAAATGTTTATATCCCTAACAAGAGAGACTAACATACATGAAGGAAAAACTCCAAATAGAAACAGATGTGTCAACAACTATAGTCAGAAATTTCAACACCACATATTCAGCAACTGATAGAAGAATAGATGGATAATCAGTAAGATGTAAAAGATTTTAACAATACTATCAATCAACCTCAAGGACATTTATAGAATCTTCCGCTCAACAACAGTAGAAAATGTTTCATGTGCAAGTGCATCAGCTATCATAGGAACATAGACCGTATTCTGGACCATAAAAACAAATCTCAGTAAATTTAAGAGAATTCAACTCTTACAAAGTATGTTCTCTCTGACCAAAACGGAATGAAATTAGAAGTCAATAAGAAAAAGACAGCTGAAAAATCCCCCCAAATATTCAGAATCTAAACTACACGCTTCTAAATGACCCATGGTCAAAGAAGACCCATGGGAAATTGGAATGTATTTGAAGCAACTGAAAATGGAAACCCAATCGATCTACAATTTGCAGAATGCAGCTAAAGCACAATTTAAAGGGAAATTTATAATATTAATTGCTTGTATTTATTAGAAAGGAAGAAAAGTCTCACACCAGTGATTTAAACTTACACCCCGAGAAACAAAATTTTAAGAAATATCACCACATTCACAGAAACTCCTTCAGAAAATCGAATAGGTGAGAAAGTGTCCCAACTCATTCTATGAGGCCAACAATACACTGATCCTAGACAACGATATCACAGAAAAAGAATAGCACAGGCCAATATTCCTCAGGAACAAAATGCAACATTTCTTAACATTGTAGTAAATAAAATCTAACGATATATAAAACTGATAGCATATTATGATCAAATGAGATTTATTCCAGTAATGCAAATTTAGTTTAACTTTGGAAATCAGTTAGGGTAATTCATTATACTAACAGATTCAAATAAAAGCCAAAACAAAAACAAACAAACAAAAATCAGGGGATCATCCCAGTAGATGCAGAAAAAGCTTTTGAAAAAACTTGACATCCATTCCAGAAAACACTAATCATACAAGAAAACGTCATACATGTAATAAAGACTTAATGCTTTCTTCCAAAGAGCAGGAACAAGGCAAGAATATCCATTCTCAGCACTGCAATTCAAAGTAGTGATGCAACTTCTAGCCAATGCAATAAACTAATAAATAGAAAAAGAATTTAGACTGAAAATAGTTAAAACTATATTTATTAGAAAACAACCTAATTATCTATGTAGAAAATCCTATAGAATCTACAAAAACTAATAGAATTAAAAATAATTTAGATCTACTAAAACTACAAGAAAATGCACTTATCAAGATAGCAGCATACAAGATCATGGCACAATAATCAGTTATATTTTTATGTAGTAGCAACAAATAAACAGAAGTAGGACATTTTAAACATATTTACTCTACAACAAAAAAAATCAACAAGTGAGCAATAATTTTGACAAAAGATGTTCAAAACAAGCACACTGAAAACTGTAAAACATTGCTCACAAAACATCAAGAAGACTTAAATCATGCATCATCAACAGGATTGATATCACATTCAAGAGGAAAAAAATGCTGATTCTTGGAGGAGGAAGTGTGTGAAAAAGCTTACTCTTGCCAGGCTCGATGGCTCAGTCTGTAATCCCAGTGCTTTGGGAGGCCAAGGTGAGTGGATTGCCTGAGCCAACGCGTTCAAGACCCGCCTGGGCAACTTGGTGAGACTTCATCTCTACAAAAATCAAAAAAATTAGCCAGGCGTGGTAGTGCGCACCTGTAGTTCCAGCTACTTGAAAGGCTGAGGCGGAAGGATTGCTGGAGCCCAGCAGGTTGAGGCTGCGGTGGCTGGGAGCGTGCCACTGCACTCCAGTCTGGGCACCGGAGTGAGACTCCGACTCAAAAAAAAAAAAAAGGCTTACTCTTTTGTATATAAAGCACAGATATATACACAGTACAAAAACATAACACACAAACAGGCATACATATATCTGGTTTATTAAAATGTTATGAGAGGATGATTGGGAAATAATGTTTTAAAAAGCCTCATAGAGAGACACCAAAAAAAGTTGAGAAACAATGACTTAAATAAATTGAGAGATATACCATATTCATGAATAGAAAGACTGAATCTTGTTAAGATGTCATTTCTCCCCAACTTGATCCATAGATTTAAAGCAATAGTAATCAAAATCACAGCAAGTTTTTTCTTATAACAGTTGACAAGCTAACTCTAAGATTTATACAGAAATACAAAGCTAAGTACTATAAATAAAAACAATTTCAAAAAAGAATAAAATCTAAGGACTTGGACTACCTGATTTTAAGATGTATTATAAAGTGACAGTTACAAAGACAGTGTGGTATTGGCAAAAAGGTGGACCTATAGACCAGTGGAACAGAATAGAGAGTCCAGAAATAGACTCACATATCTAAGGTCGGTTGATTTCCAATCTAGTTGCCAAGGCAATTTAATTGGAAGTGGATAATCTTGGTTTTGGTTTGTTTGTTTGTTGGAGTCAGGGGTCTCAATCTACCTCCCAGGCTGGAGTGCAGTGGCATGATCACGGTTCACTGTAGCCTCAACCTCCTTCTGCCTCATCCTCCCAAGTAGCTGGGACTATAGGCACACACCACCATGCCGGGCTAATTAATTCTTGTTTTTTGTAGAGATGAGATCTTGCTACAAATGAGGCTGGTCTCGAACTCCCAGGCTCAAGCAATCCTCCCGCCACAACCTTGGTTGGATAATTTTTTTTAACAAACAAAATTTTTTAACAAATTTTTTTAACGAAATATTCAGCTATTTAAATGCAAAAAAAACCCCTCATCAATCTTCGTCTTACATCATATATAAAAATTAAGTTAAATTTCCAGATATTTGGATATTTACTAGTTTTATTTCTATTATTGATTTCTGGCTAAACTTTAAATAAGAGCTAAACAACTAAATTTATAGCTAAAAACATAGGATACAATCTTTGTGACATTGAGTCTGTCAGATTTTTTTAAATATAGCACAAAAAACATGAATGATCAAGGAGAACATTCAATAGTCTATACTTCATCAAAGTAAAAGCTTTTGCTCTTTAAAATACACTGCTGAGGATGTTTCTGCTGCAATCAATAAAGAAAAAGGAGACTGATTCTCTGTCCCTCCCACTGAAAGTAACTAAATACCCTGGTCAAAATATGTGGAGTAGCTTTTATGGACTCTGACAACTGAATGGTAGTGGGCAGATTAGGAAAGAAAACCCAAAATGGAATGAGCATTGAAGCGACAGTGAATTTTCTACCCTTTGCTATCTTCAACTGTGGACCCAAAGGCAGCCCCAAACACAGAACTGCATACGGGGTGGACACAAAGAGCTCCTAGATAAGCTCCCTATTTGTGGTTCAGGGAAAAGGGGACTCCTACAGGTCAGAGAGGATGAAGAAATGCCCAGTTTAGCTTTTTGTGGTGTAGCTTGTTTTTGTTGTTGTTGGTTGGCTGGTGGGTTGGTTGGTTTTGGGTGGTGTTGTTTGCCGTTCTCTACTGTCCCAGCTTCCAGGAAATCCCATGGCAGCAGGAAGGGTAGGCCAAAACATTTGGACAACCACCAAGTACTCCCTGCAAGGGAAAGTGTCTCGCAAAAGGCTGTGGCCCCCAGAGTGCTGGAGGGATTCTTGTTGATGTTTTTCTTTGATCCTTTTGCCACTTGGCACTGAAGGAAGACACAGTCGTGAGAAGTATGTAGCAGAGCAGAAAAACTGAAGCCCTGGCTTTATAGGCGGAGGACTGGGAGGGGCCCCTTTTGGAGCTGGAAGGTATCAGTGAAATCGCTGAGAAGAGGGAGCTCCAGAAAACAATTTGATAAAGCTGTGTATAAACTCCTAGGCTCATCCCCGAGCTGTGTGTGTGTGTGTGTGTGTGTGTGTGTGTGTGTGTGTGTGTGTGTATTTGACAATGTGGGCTTTGAGAAATAAACTATAAGACAGACCACTCCCAGGCTGGCCGCCGTGTCATATGTACACAGGACATATCCGAATAGAACTGCAAAGTCTTTGGAAATTAAACTGATACTGCAACCACAAACCGCAGAGTAAGGTGGGAAGCTGCAGCTTGAACCTAACCAAATGCATTGCCTATTTAAAACAAACAAATGCAAAAACAAAAACAAACCAAAAAAACCCACAAAACCCTTCTCTATAGAATTTAAGTGTGACTCAGAGTCACATAACAATGTATTCGAAATACCCAAACTACAACCCCGAATTACCACAAATATGAAGAACGAGTAAAATCTAAATATCTTACAAGGAAAAAGAAAACCAACAGATGCCAATCCAAAGTTAGTATAGATGTTGGAATTATCAAATCAAGATTTTAAAGCACCTATTTAACTAATTTTCTAAGGGAGTATATTTCTGAAATGAATGAAAAGACAGTAGGTCTCAGCAGAAAAATAGAAGATAGAAAAGGTCAAATATTTTTGAACTAAAAAATACAATGATCAAGTTTTAAGATTCATTCAATGAGTTCGATAGCAGAATGTATGTGACCAAAGAAAGCCAGTAGACTCGAAAACAGTTTTAAAAAAACTATCCAATCTGAACAGCAGAGGCAGAACAGAAAAAAAAAAATGAACAGTCTCAGTAAAGAAGAAGGATGTAATTCAAAAGATATTTGAAGAAATAATGGTTTAAAACTTCTGAAACTTGGGGAAATAAAAGTACAGATTCAAGAAGCTCAGAAAGCTCCAGTTAAGATCATCTCAAAGAAACTCATACCCAGACACATCATAATCAAACTGCTGAAAACTAAAGACAAAAGAAAATATCTTGAGAACAGTCAGAGAAAAATGACACATCGCATACAGGGTGACAGTTATTTGAAGACTAGGGATTGAATGACTAGGGATCATCTGAAATCATGAAGGCCAGAAGGAAGTAACACAACGTGGTTTAAGTACTGAAAGAAAAGAATGGCCAGCTGGGCGCAGTGGCTTACACCTGTAATCCCAGCACTTTGGGAGGCTGAAGTGAGGATTGCCCGGGCCCGCGGGTTCGAGATCAGCCTGGGCAACATGGCAAGACCTCATCTCTAAAAACAAAAACAAAACAAAAAAAGAAAAGAAAAGAATGGTCAATCCAGAATCCTATATCTAGTGAAAATATTATTTATGAGTGAACTGATAAGAACTTAGGGAGAAATAAACAAATTTATAATTATAGGTGGAAATGTCAATGCTTTCCTTTCAGTAATGGATGGGTCAAGTAGATAGAAAATCAGGAAGGATACAGAAGAACCAAACAACACCATCAACCAATTAAAATTGATAAAACACTCCATTCACAACTGTATAATATACATTATTTTCAATAAAGACATTTTGAGATTAAGACAAACTAAGAGAATTCTTTGAGAGAAAAATTGCACTAAAAGAAATGCTGAAGAAACTTCATGCAAGAGAAGAATAATGCCAGAGGGAATCTTGAAAGCTCAGGAATGAAGGACAGCAGAAATGATAAATGTCTGGGTAAATATAATAGATTATTTTTTTCTCTTAGTTTATTTGAAATGCATATGACTGCTGAAAGCAAAAATTGTAACACTGTCTAATGTGTTTCTGAAGATAAGCTTTTCACTTGAACAGTTTTGGATTCTAACGGGGTTTTCAGTATTTGTAGATGCAATACATATGACAAGCACAAAATAGAGAGGACAGGGTAAGGGGACCTATTTTGTAATAAGGTCCCTGTATTTCACTAGGAGTGGTAAAATATTAATTCTAAGCAGAAAGTAAACAGTTTAGTATACATATTTTAATTCTTAGAGCAAACACTTAAACAACTATACAAAGAGATACAGTAAAATAATCAAATGATTAAAATTGAAATTAAACACAACAATATTCAAATAACTCAAAAAAGGCAGGAAAGGAAAAAGGAATCAAAAACACAGAGAGCAAACAGAAAATAATCAATAAAATGTAGACCTATATCCAAACACATCATCAATTATAATAAATGTAAATGGTCTAATCCTAACAACTCAAAGACAGATTATAAGAATAGATTTTTCTAAAAAATACATGACTATGCATTTAAATATAGGCAGGTTATAAGTGAAAATGGAAAAATATATGCCATGTGTAAATGCTAATTTTTAAAAAAAAGCAGAAGCAGAAGTATAAGAAAAAACGTACCTCAGAGCAAGGAAATTTGAATAAAGAAGGACATTACCCAAGACAATGCCATTTTAAACGTGCATACATTTAAAAACAGAACCTCAAATACATGGAGCGAAAACTGGTAAGAACTTAAGGAAAAATAAACAAATTTACAATTATAGTCGGAGATGTCAATGTACTTCTCTCAGTAATGGCTAGGACAAGTTGAAAATCAGCAGGGATACAGATAGTCTACTTGTCCGAAACAACACCATCCGCCAACTAAAACTGATAAAACACTCCATTCGCAACTGTATGATATACATTCTTTTCAAATGAACATAGCCAGATGCGATGGCACGTCCCTACTGTCCCAACTACATTGGGAGGCTGAGGCAGGAAAGTCACTTGAGTTCAGAAGTTGAAGGCTGTGTAGTATACTGTGATCCCATCTATGAATAGCCAGCTTGGGCAGCGTAGGGAAACCCTGTTTCTAAAACACACACACACAACACATAGAACATTCACCAACTTCAACCCTATCTTCACTCATAAAATAAACCCTAATAAATGTTTACAAATTAAAGTTATATAAAGTATGCTCTCTGATGATAATGGAATTTAACTAGAAGTCAATAAAAGAAAGAAAACTAGAAACTATTTTAAAATCTGGAAATTACTTCTAAATAATGCTGCGTGAAAGAAGTCTCAGGCCGGGCTCGGTGGCTCAGCCTGTCATCCTGCGCTTTGGGAGGCCAATGTGAGGGGATTGCCTGAGCCCGCAGGTTCGAGACCCGCCTGGGCAACTTGGCAAGACCTCCTCTCTACAATAAATCAAAAAATCAGCTGGGCGTGGTAGCGCATGCCTGTAATTCTGGCTACTCAGAAGGCTGAGGCTGAAGGATCGCTGGAACCCAGCAGGTCGAGGCTGTGGTGACCCAGAGCGGCCACTGCACTCCAGTCTGGGTGACAGAGTGAGACTCCAACTAAAAAAAAAAAAAAAAAAGAAGTCACGAGAGAAGTTAGAAAATATTTTAATTTGAGTAAAAAGAAAAATGCAACATATTAAAATTTATGGAATGCAGCCAAAGTATTATTAAAGGGAAATTAAATAGCATTCAATTATTATATGAGACAAGGGGGAAAAAAACCCCTTCAAATCAATAGCCTAAGTTTCCATTTTACGAAACTATAAAGAGAAGAGTAAAATAAACTCAAAGCCAACACTAAGAAAAAAATAACAAAGGTAAGAGCTGCAATCCACAAAATTGAAAACAACAGAGAAATCACTTAAACCAAAAGCTGGTTATTTGAAAAGATGTATAAAATTCCTAAACCTCTCGCCAAATAACCAAAAGAAAAAAAAAGAAAAGAAGAAAAAGAAAGAAAGAAAGAAAAAAGAAAGGAAATAAAAGAGGACACATAAATGGTCAACATTAAAAGGGTAATCAGGGAATGCTGTGAACAACTCTATACTAATAACTTTGACAACTTAGATGAAATGAACCAATTTCTCAAAAACCACAAACTACTGAAACTCAGTCAAGTTAAAAATAGATAATTTGAATAGTCTCGTACTAGTAAAGAAATGGAATTTGTTGTTAAAAACCTTCCCAGAAGAAATCACTAGGCCTACATAATTTTTCCAGAAGAAAAAAAAAATACCAATCTCTACACAATCTCTTCCAGAAAATAAAAAAAGAGTGAATACTTCCAAGACTGTTGTAAAAGGCATTACCTTTGCACAAAACCAGACTGTGATAGAACAAAAACAGAAGGCTACACAGACCAATGGTTTTTAGGAACACAGACCAAAAAAAATCCTCAAAAAACTTAGCAAATTGAATGCCTCGATAGACAAAACAGTAACAAATCACAACCAAGTGAGTTTTATGCAAGCAATACGAGGCTGGTTCAATATTTGAAAATAACCCATGCAATCTATCTTTTTACCAGCTTGTTAACAGAATAAAAAGCATATGATCATATCAATATGTCGATCTATAAATCAGTTTATTTAAACTTATCAACTTATCACTATACTGACATGATATCAATGTACGTAGAAAAAGCATTTGAGAAGATTCAACATCCAACATCCATGATGGATGGAAACTCTTATCAAAGTAGGAGTAAAATGGAGCTTCTTCAACCTAATAAAGGACATTTACAAAACCCCAGAACTAATATCGTACTGATAAGGGACTGACTGTTTCCCCTCTAAGTTAAGGTACAAGGTAAGAATGTTTGCTCTCACCACTCCTATTCAACATTGTACCGGAATGTTGACTAGCTAAGACAATAAGGCAAGAAAATAAATAAAAAGCAAAACAGATTGGAGAGAACAAATTAAAACTGCTTTAATAGAACACATGATTGTCTCCATAGAAAATCCCAAGAAATCTACAGAAAGAAAATCTACTAGAACTATCAATAAACTTGCAAAGATTGCAACTTTCAATTGTGGATTTATGCAGAACACTTTTAAAATAAATTTAGAAGCCGGGCTCAGTGGCTCAGCCTGTAATCCCGCGCCTTGGGAGGCTGAGGTGAGTGGATTGCCTGAGCCCGCGGGTTCGAGACCCACCTGGGCAACTTGGTGAGACCTCATCTCTACAATAAATTAAAAAAAAATTAACCGGGCATGGTAACGCACACCTGTAGTTCCAGCTACTTGGAAGGCTGAGGCAGAAGGATCTCCAGAGCCCAGCAGGTCGAGGCCGCGGTGGCCGGGAGCGGCCACTGCACTCCAGTCTGGGCAACAGAGTGAGACTCCAACTCAAATAAATAAATAAATTTAGAAAGACCTAAATAAATGAAAAGGCATACAACAATCACAGATTAGAAGACTCAATATAGGTAGGATATCAATACTCCTCAAATTGATCTGTAGATTTATTTATTTTTTATATACCATTTATTTTTATTTATTTATGTATATTTTAAATATATGGGGTACAATTCAGGCCAGGTATACAAATGTTCATTATACAGGTTGATCTGTAGGTTAATACAACACTGATCAAAATGAGAGCAAGGGCTGGGCGCCGTGGCTCATGCCTATAATCCCAGCACTTTGGGAGGCTGAGGTGGGAGGATTGCTTGAGCCCAGGAGTTGGAGACCAGCCTAGGCAACATAGTGAGACCTCATCTCTACAAAACAAAAATTAAAAAGTAAGCCAGGCAGGGTGGCACACACGTCTGTAGTACCAGCTACTTGGGAGGCTGAGGTGGAAGAATCACCTGAACCCAAAAGGTCGAGGTTGTAGTGAGCCATGATCATGCCACTGCAGTCCAGCATGTGTGCCACCATGCCCAGCTAATTTTTTTATATTTTTTGTAGAGATGGCGTCTGGCTATGTTGCCCAGGCTGGTATTGAACTCCTGGCCTCAGGCAAATCCTCCCTCCTCAATCTCCCAAAGCACTGAAATTATGGGCATAAGCCAATGTCTCTGGTTTGATGTATACATTTTTTAATCATTCACATATGTCAAAAGAAAATGCAGCCTGATCTGAAAAACTAATTTTATCACAAGAGAAATAGAAGACAATAAATTTAATGATCTTGTGTTCCTTGCCAAAGCTTGTTGTTTGAATCACAGAAGAGATTTACAAAGATTTATTGTACTGTTAACTCCCATTCAAGATTTGCTTACAATGAAAGAGATGATTGCCAAATATTCATTGGTCAAAGACACAAAATGGCAGTGTGATTTGGGCTTTCTCACCAGTATCACATAGCATATAAACATGCCACATCTGAAGCCCCCAGGAAAAGAAAAGCTTATTTATATTCTAGCTATCTAGGTTTGAAAGTTTATATTGAAATTGGAACTTTCATAATACAATAATTGATCATCGTACACATTTTTCTAACATAAATCAATATATAGAATATTTTAATTATATTCAGAAAAGTTATGTAAATTGGCTACAAAGCTCACAAGTTAATTTTGAAGAATTCTTTGCTGATACTGATTTTTGCGTGTGTGACAGAGTCTCACTGTGTCACCCAGGCTGGAGTGCAGTGGCGCAATCACAGCTCACTGCAGCCTCCTGGGCTCAAGCTATCCTCCTGACTCAGCCTCCTCAGTAGCTGGGACTACAGGTTTGTGCCACCTTGTCTGACTAATTTTGTTTTTTTTATCTTTTGAAGAGACAGTGTCTGGCTATGTTGCCCAGGCTGGTCTCAAACTTCTGGCCTCAAGTGATCCTCCCACTGGGACCTACCAAAGTGCGAGGAATATAGGCGTGATCCACCACGCCTGGCCAATAATGATAAATTCAAGATTGCTTTTCAATGTATGCAATGGCTCTTTGAATTTAATGTTAATAATACTGAGTTGAGCCGGGCTCGGTGGCTCAGCCTGTAATCCCGCGCCTTGGGAGGCTGAGGTGAGTGGATTGCCTGAGCCCGTGGGTTCGAGACCCGCCTGGGCAGGCGAAACCTCATCTCTACAATAAATCAAAAAAATTGGCCGGGCG
>CAUYQG010233332.1:0-10469 GCA_963574415.1 Tarsius wallacei | reverse complement strand
GCCACACTGGCAAGAAAGTGTACCAATGCTCTTGCTGAAAGAGTACTTCTGATTTTCCACACAGGATGATAGGGCTTATAAATTCTTCAAGAACAAGGACCAAGTCTTTAATCTCTTCTCTACCCCTACTTTGCAGAAATTAGTGCACAGCGCATAGACATTCTATATACACTTTTTGAAGTTGCTCCTGACCTGATACTTTGGATGTTAGGTAGTCAGTGTCCAATGATACCATCGTCCATGGAGGTTCAGCTGGCTGTTCCTTCATTTGTGTGAAGCATAAATAAATAAATAATGTAAATAAACACAGCAACTAAACATTCTGTTCTATAATAGAGCACCTCTATGTTTTTAATAACATTTACCATTTGTCTGCAAACTTGGTTAAAATAGCAGATAATCCTATTTTTTCAGAGAGCATCTACCCACAATATTATGTTGCTAATCAACTCTATTTGAACAAAGAACTTCATTAGTCTTTCCATTTAAATTATGTATTTTTTCATATATTTTTATATTTGTAACTATGGTCAAAAATCTATATAGTATCTTGCACACATTCTCACTAGTATAGGAATAAAACTGCTATATATTGAAGGAGAGTGTCCTGTCTTCTATTTGTCTACTCCTCATTTATCAATTTTTGTCATCCTTCTGCTCAGGATAAAGGTCAAAAGTGACCGCTTTTAAATGAGAAAAATCTTCCAGGCCATTATCATGAAGAACATAGTTGTCTTAACCTTTATTCCTCCAAGTGCTGAGTTCGTTAACTAGGGTGTTTCGTATATACAATAGACTCTCCTGGTGACTGTCTCCAACAAAATTCTTGTTTTCAGTTCTTTGGTTCATTAGTAACCAAAATGTCATTTACCACCAACAGTGTTGGTGTGCCCCCAAAGGTGCTGCCCCAGCTGGATCGCCATGAGCCCTTCAGAGGCACTTCACACATTAGTGGACAGGGTGACATTTGGTAAAGAGCTGCTGTGCCTATTTCTAGAATTATGACTTTGCCCTTTTGCCTTTTTCATATTTCACTGGAAAGATTAGTGTCCTTCACAACTCCAGTATTTCATAACTTACTCACAAAAACCATTATTTTTTTAAAATGTACAATAATAGATTTGCATTTAAGACCATTAAATCAAAGTATTCATTCCTGTTAAAATGGTTACTGGCTTCAAATAAGTAGATTAACAAAATAATTTGACCTATGAGGCTAGAATTTTTTTTTTCCCCAAAGAAGCTGTTTTTTTTTTTTATAGAGTTTATACTTAAAGAAAAATAGAGGATTACAATTTGAACTAATCACTGAGTAATTTTGCTGACACATCTTTCACAATCATAAAATGTTAGCTTGGGATCAAGAATGTAGGAAACCAAGACCCAAGTTTAAAAGTAAAATACCAGCCAGGCATGGTGGCTCACACCTGTAATCCCAGTATTTTGGGAGGTTGGTCTGAGCCGAGGGGTTCAAGCTTAGCCTGGGCAACTAGGCAAGACCTCATTTGTACAATAAGTAAAAAAATTAGCCAGGTGTGGTGGCACACCCCTATAGTTACAGCTACTTGGAAAGCTGAGGCAGATGGATCACCTGAGTCCAGCAGGTTGAGGCTGCGGTAGTCATGAGCATGCCACTGCAGTTCAGCCTGGGTGACAGGGTGAGACTCAAAAGAAAAAAAGTAAAATACCAAACATAAATAAATAAATGAGTTTATAGATAAATAAATGTGACTCAGCAGAACAGGACAATGCTGGAATCAAACCTACTACTCATGGGGCAGGACCTGTCCACATGAAAACACAGACAAATAAGAAAGCTGCTCAGCAGTCAATGGACACAACAACCATTCCCAATACTGAAACAGAGCTGTCAGTGGAACCTCTGAAATTGTGCATGATTAATCTTCTTTTTTTGATATCTTATATGTCTGGAGACATCCATTTATTCAACAATTTTCAGACTGCATTTTAGAGTCATACTTTAGCAAAAGTCATCACAATCTTGAATCTGTTAGAAAAGGAAAAAAATGGTTTTCTAATGTAATACTATTAGAAAACTTTATTAAACCAACTACAACCCTAAAGAGTTTCTATAGCTAGATTTTGAGAGAATTGGCAAGACTTTTGATGCTGCCTATAAAAGGAGTATTCATAATAGGAGAATAAAAATTAACTGGAGAACTCAAGCCCGAGTAAGAGAAAACCATGTAGGAATGGTTCTCTGTAGGAGTTAACAAGCATTTACTTCCTCACCAAAGGAAGTAACAATCCCCAAAGGCCATGCTCACTAAAGAATTTTCCCGCCGGCTCGGTAGCTCAGCCTGTAATCCCAGTGCTTCGGGAGGCCAAGGTGAGTGGATTGCCTAGCCTGCGGGTTCGAGACCCATCTGGGCAACTTGGCAAGACCTCATCTCTACAATAAATCAAAAAATTAGCCAGGCGTGGTAGCGTGTGCCTGTAGTTCCAGTTACCTGGAAGACTGAGGCGGAAGGATTGCAGGAGCCCAGCGGGTCGAGGCTGCGGTGGCCGGGAGCGGCCACTGCGCTCCAGTCTGGGCAACAGAGTGAGACTCCAACTCAAAAAAAAAAGAAAAAAAGAATTTTCCCAATGCTGTACCTCCTAACAAAAATTTTACTACTGTGAGGGGGACAAAAACAAAAAACAAAAAACAGAAGTATCGTTTGGAGATGGGGCCCCTTATAGTACACTGGGAACTTGTTCCTGCAGATCAGTCAACCAAAGTTTTTATCTGGAAGTTTTGAGAAAGTTGCGTCGTAATTTGCGGGAGAAATGTTCTGAGTTGTGGCAAACAGGTGACTGGTTCTTCCTCCACGACAATGCAACTGCCCACACCGTGCTGTGTGTTCTTAGTTCATTACCCAAAACAGCAGGACTCCTGTGGCTCACCCTCCCTATTTACCTGATCTCATTCCAAGCAATTTGTTTTTGTTTCCCCAGATGAAAAAAGTCCTCAAAGGGAAATGTTTTATTGATGTGGAAGAAGTGAAACAAAAAAATGGCAGAAGCACTGAAAGACATCAAAATTGATGCATTTAAAAACTGTTTTGAACAGTGGAAAAAGCATCTCCATAGGTTTATTGCATTAAACAGAAAGTACTTTGAAGGTGACTGAAATTTAAACATGTAAGAATAAATATACAATTTTTAGTAAATAAATTCCAGGGGCTTTGGGGTCCCACCTCGTATAATAGGGGATTGATCTGCATTGTTTGCTTTTTTTCTAGGGTTCGTTGTGACAAAAACTCTCTCCTTTGATCAAAACTTTATGCCAGTGTATCTGAAAGTATGGTCCTTAGGCCAACAGCAGCAGCATTACCAGAGACCTTGTTAGGAATGCAAATTCTCAACCAGTACCCCCTCAGTTGTGTTAACTCTGAAACTCTGGGGGTGGGGCCCAGCCATCTGTATTTTATTAGTAAGTTCTCCAGGTGAGTGCGATGCATGCTCTTCTGCATTGAGTTTGGGCAGCCTCCCTGCTTCTGTAGCTTCTCATTGGCTGAATCTAACTCTGAAAAGAAACTCTATAATGTGCCCTGTTTGGCAAAGAAGAAGAATATGTAATATTTTTCAGCCATAGCACATTATAAGCACTTAAATGTTTCAAATTATTATTATTGTGTCAGGTTCTACTCTGAACTGCTTACATGTATCATCTTATTTAATTATTTTACAACTAAATAGGGTGGGGATTATTATTCCCATTGTAGGGGTGAAGAGAACTTCCCCTTTGTTCTCTGAAGGCTCACTGAAAATTGACTGATACAAGATAGAACAATAGGAGAAAAGGCACATAAATTTACTAATGAGCATGGGAAAAATTCACGGAGTGATTACTCAATAACCCAGTGCAGTACAGATGCTCATATACCATTTTTCATAGAAACAAGAAGAGGTGGGGAATGTACGCAATTATTTAGAGGGGTGAATGAACAAACCTGGGAAGTGGGAGCAGACATTACTGGAAGGTGAGGGGCTGAGCTGCACAGGAGCAATGATTGTCTTATTCTGCAGATAAAGCCTCCCAGGTAACATCTTGGAGCTGTCCTCAGAAGAAGAAATTAAAAGTCTATCTGGGAATGATTATGACATCCAGTCTCTTCTCCATGAGTTGATCTTTCCTGGTTTTTGATTAAGATCCCTAGGAACAAAGCTGAAGACAAATGTATTTCTTTTGGAAAGCTTTCTTAGTCAGATAAGGAAATTCCATAGACGTCCCTGTGGAATAACACTGGGGACAAGACAAGGTTAGACCTTGATTCTGAGACTCTCAGTATGTCAAAGCATCAATCTTTGGGGTATCACTTTCTGAGCCCCAACATTATTCTACATGAAAAACCTGAGGGACACAGAAAGCAAGTAATCTTGCTCTAGGTCATGTCAACCTAAAGGAATAAACCGAAGCAAAATTAATATAAGTAGAGAGTTTATTTGGGTCAAGTTTGAGGACTGCAATCCAGAAAAACACTTCAAGGTGTCCTGAATATATGCTCCAATTTAACAGCAGTTACAAGTGGGTTTCTTAAGGAAAAAAAAAGAGGTAGTTCCTAAATTGTTTACCAAGAATTTACATTAAGATAACAAAAGCTAACTGGGCACGATGGCTCAAGTCTGTAATCTCAGCACTTTGGGAAGCAGAAGCGAGAGGATTGCCTGAGCTCAGGGGTTCGAGACCAACTAGAGCAACATGGCAAGACCTTGTCTCTACAATAAACCAAAAAAAATTAGCCGGGCATGGTGGCACAGGCCTATGGTTCCAGCTACTTAGAAGGCTGAGGTGGAAGAGCCCAGCAAGTCGAGGCTGCAGTGGCCATGAGCATGCCACTGCACTCCAGCCTGGGTAACAGAGTGAGACACAGACTAAAAAAAAAAAAAAAAAAAGATTAACACAAACTATTGATTGACTATGCATTGTTTATTGTATCACAAATCCCAGGAACATAAAGATAATGGATGAGGCAGCCAGTCAGTGAACTACAGAAAAGAAAAGAAAGAAACAAAATGCCTTTAAACAATTGCCCCTTTAAGCCTAGGTGCAGGAGGTGTGACGTTATCACTTCTCTGGACCTGATACATTTTGCATCTCACATAGCTCAGACTGCACTGAGCTATTTTCTTTGCTTCCCCCTTTAGATCAAACTATTTCTCTTCTGAAAGCATTGATGATTAACATTTTAAATGCAAGTTTGTCCCACTGGGAAAACTCATTTCCAGATAATCTCATCCCACATTGGAGGGAAAGAGGAGAGAATTTAAGAATTTAGTGAGAGAAACAAAGAGGTTAGTATCACATGTTCTCACTCATAAGTGGACCTTGAACAACTACTGTAATACTATAAGAAAAGGATTGACAGTAGCGGGAAACTGCAGGGGGGTGGGGTGGGGAGGTGGGATTGACAGTAGTCGATATCTGCCTGGGATGGGGGGGCACACCCCATCAACAAGGGTACCTGCATATTTGTATACCTCACTCTAAATTTTACCCCATAATTTTAAAATAAAAATTAAAAGAGAGCCAGGCTCGGCGGCTCAGCCTGTAATCCCACGCCTTTGGGAGGCTGAGGTGAGTGGATTGCCTGAGCCCACAGTTCGAGGCCCACCTGGGCAACTTGGCGAGATCTCATCTCTACAATAAAGCAAAAAAACTAGCCGGGTGTGGTAGCGCGCGCCTGTAGTTCCAGCTACTTGGAAGGCTGAGGCGGAAGGATCGCCGGAGCCCAGCAGGTGGAGGCTGCGGTGGCCGGGAACGGCCACTGCTCTCCAGTCTGGGCAACAGAGTGAGACTCTGACTCAAAAAAAAAAAAAAAAAGAAAAAAATTAAAAGAGAAAAAAAAAGAATTTAGTAAGGTCTCAGGCTGGGCATGCTGGCTCACATCTGTAATCCCAAGCACTTCGGAGGCAGAGGCAAGAGGATTGCCTGAGCCCAAGCATTCAAGACCAGCCCAGAGAAACTTGGTGAGACCTCATCTCTACAATAACTCCAAAAATTTGGCTGGGCTTAGTGGCATATGCCTGTGGTTCCAGCTACTTGGAAGGCGGAGGCGGAAGGATTGCCTGCGCCCAGGAGGTCAAGACTGAAGTGGTCGTGAGTGTGCCACTGCACTCCAGCCTGAGCAGCAGGTGAGACTCCAACTCAAAAAATAAAAATAAAGTGAGGTCACAAGGCCAAATTGATTGGCAACACAAAGAAATACAGCAACAGTATCTCAGTCAGGCCAGCTGCTTACAAAAGAGCCACAAGATGTTGGGTCAGTTCTAAGCATCTAACTATCATGATTAGTTTGTTGTTGTTGTCTTTAGACATTTAGAAAATGAAACATTATCAATTTAAGAAACAAAACTACGAAGCAAATAAGGACAAATATTATAAAAACAATTTGAAATCCAGATCTAAAAAGTGTTTATTTTTGAAACCAAAACATTAAGGTAATCAAATAAATATTTCATCTCTTTCTTGTCCTCGTCTGAAGAACAAGGTATTGATGATCTCCAGCAATGAAGATGTCTACTCATGTAGGGCTGCTTGATGTGGTCCATCCTAACATGGGCAAAGTCCTTATTTAATGGTGTTTTCTAATTTAAAAAAGCTCCAGCCCATTGTGGTGGCTCATGCTTGTAATCCCAGCACTTTGAGAGGCAGAGGTGAGAGGGTCACCTGAGCCCAAGGGGTTGAGACCATCCCGGGCAACTTGGTGAGTCCTTATCTCGACAACAAATAAAAAAATTAGCAGAAAGTAATGTGCACACCTGTAGTTCCAGCTATTTGGAAGGCTGAGGCAGAAGGATCACCTGAGCCCAGAAGGTCGAGGTTGTGGTAGCCATGAGCATACCACTGCACTCCAGTCTTGGTAGCATAGTAAGCCTCTGACTCAAAAAAAAAAAAGAATCTCCAGGTTGGAGACCATGATCTTTGATGTCTTCATCTCTCAGGAACTTACTGAAAAAAAATAATGATAATAATGAAGAATATTACCTTTAAGGAGAGCTGATTTATAGACTCCATCCATATAGCATGGACCTTCCCCATTATTATTTCAAAGAGAGGCCAGGCATGGTGGCTCAAGCCTGTAATCCCAGCACTTTGGGAGGCCGAGGCAAGAGGATTGTCTAAGCACAGGGGTTTGAGACCAACCTGGGCAACATGGTGAGACCTCATCTCTACAATAAATTTAAAAATTAGCCAGGTACAGTAGTGCGCACCTGTAGTTCCAGCTACTTGAAAGCGTGAGGTGGAAGGATTGCCTGGGCCCAGCAGGTGAGACTGCAGTGGCCATCAGCTTGTCACTGCACTCTAGCCTGGGCCACAGAGTGAGACTCCAACTCAAAAAAAAGGAAAAAAAAAATAATAAACAAAAACAAAGAGAGAACGTTGAAATTTTCCAAATGGGGTAAAATGTAAGTTAAGCAAATGGACAAGCCTTAGGCCAGGGAAGGTTAAAAGTTTCTGTAGCAGCCGGGCTCGGTGGTTCAGCCTGTAATCCCACGCCTTTGGGAGGCTGAGGTGAGTGGATTGCCTGAGCCTGCGGGTTCGAGACCCGCCTGGGCAAGCGAGACCTCATCTCTACAATAAATCAAAAAAATTAGCCGGGCGTGGTAGCGTGCGCCTGTAGTTCCAGCTACTTGGAAGGCTGAGGCGGAAGGATCACCAGAGCCCAGCAGGTAGAGGCTGCGGTGGCTGGGAGCAGCCACTACACTCCAGTCTGGGCGACAGAGTGAGACTCCAACTCAAAAAAAAAAAAAAAAAAGTTTCTGTAGCCTAATAATCAAAACAGCCAGGGATTGGTACAAGAACAGACATACAGATCAATGGAACAGGATAGAGATTCTGGAAGCAAAAATATCAATTTCTCAACCAACTTATCTTTGACAAAGCCTCCAACAACAACCACTGGGGAGAGGAGAACCTATTCAGTAAATGATGCAGGAAAACTGGTTGATGACATGCAAAAAATTGAAACAGGACCCCTACCTGTCACCATACACAAAAATTAACTCTAAATGGATCAAAGACCTAAACATAAAACCTCAAACTGTAAGAACCTGAAAATGCAGGAAACACCCTTATGGAAATTGGAACTGGCAACAAATTTTTGATCAAAGCCTCAAGTGCCCATGCCATAAGAGATAAGATAGACAAGTGGGACCTCATCAAACTGAAAAGTTTCTAAAAAGCAAACGAAACTATCAAGATAGCAGGGAGGCAGCCCACAGAATGGGAAAAAATATTTATTATTGTATACCTGACAAAGGCCTAACATGGAGGATCTACAAGGAACTCGAACAGGCCAAAAGGAAAAAAAAAAAACCATTAAAAAGTGGGCAAAAGACATGAATAGACACTTCTCAAAAGAAGACGTACAGGCAGCCAACAGACACATGAAAAAGTGCTCAGCCTCACTAATCATCAGAGCAATGCAAATCAAAACCACACTGAGATACCACCTAACTCCAGTAAGAATGGTCACCATTAAAACAAACAACAACAGGTGCTGGCGATGATGAAGAGAAAAAGGAACGCTTCTACACTGCTGGTGAGAATGCAAATGAGTGCAACGCTCTTTGGACAACAGTGTGGCGATTTCTGAAAGAACTAGAAATTGACCTTCCATATGACTCAGCAATCCCCCCACTGGGAATATAATTGGGAACATACCCAGAGGAACTCAAATCATTCTACAAAAAAGATACCTGCACATATCCGTTTATTACAGCACTATTCACAATAGCAAAAACATGGAACCAACTGTGCTGCCCATTGAAACTGGAACATTATGCAACCATGAAGAAGGACAAACATATGGACTTTGCAGCAACTTGGATGGATTTAGAGTCTATCATACTAGTGATCTATCACAGAAACAAAGAACTGAGTACCGTATGTTCTCACTCATACGCGGACCTTGAACAATTATCGTAATACCATTGTAGCAGGAACCCACCGCAGAGAGACCGGATACCGAGGCTGCTTTGCTAGAAAACAGCATTTATTTATGCCGGCACTGGCTCAGCGGATTTGCATCCAAAGGCTGAACAACATATGCAGCAAGGCTTTGACTTATATATTGTTTCTTTACATTGTAACCTCTTTGTCTCCCTTATAAGGTTACAGTTTGGCATTATCCATTTGATTGGATATTTTGTAGTTCAAGGCAGCAGTTAGCATTACTTGTTACACACTGATTGGTTTTACATAATTATTTCATTTGCATATCCTATTTGCTGATTGGCTTACAAGATCACTATCCTGATTGGATTCTGCCAAAAGTTTGACCATGTAGCCCGCCCAAGTGAAAAAAAGCTGGAGAAAAGAGTAGCACAAAGAACCAGGAAGTAACTTAGGTAATATATGAGGAAATGAGAAGTAACTTACATAAAAAACAATAAGTAACATATTTTTCTTTTTCCTGATTTCTGCCTTTACTTTTTTGCTTTTGCAGAGGGGCCCCTGCCTCACTATAAGAAAGGGATTGGCAGTAGTGGAAAACTGGCAGGGGAGGGGGGGCACAACTCCTCATCAACAAGGGTATCTGCATAATAAACATTTGTATACCTAATCCTGAATTGTACTCCACACCTTTAAAGTAAAAAAAATTATATTTTAAGTTTCTGTAGCTACACATAGCGGCTCACGCCTGTAACCTTAGCACTTTGGGAGGCAGAGGCAAGAGGATTGTCTGAGTCCAGGGATTCAAGACCAGCACAGGCAACTTGGCGAGATCTTGTCTCTACAATATAAAAAAAAAAAATCAGCCAGGTCTAGGGATACACACCTGTAATTCCAGCTACTTGGAAGGCTGAGGTAAAAAGATCACCTGAGCCCAGCAGGTCAAGGTTGCAGTGGCTGTGATCGTGCCACTGCACGCCAGCCTGGGCGACAGAGTGAGACTCTTAAAAAAAAAGTCTGCAAACTTTACCGCCTTATTTTTTATCTCATTTATGCATTCCCAATCTAAAAGACTGAGGGTGGTATACACAATGAGAAATGCTGATTATCCAATCTCAATCAGCTTTTTAAAAAAATGTTGTTAAAGACAGTGCCTCACTATGTTGCTCAGCCTGGTCTTAAACTTCTGGCTCCAATGGCCTCAAGAGAACCTCAGCCTCCCAAAATATTGGTGTTACAATCTGAGTAAACACTTCGATGCTACCTCTCGATGCCAATAAATTAAGAGGCAGAGAACAGACAGAAAGAAGTTTATTTCAGAATGCAGGAAGACCGAACCTGACTCGTGGCATTTCTGGAACTGGTCTGCTTGTCTCTTAGGGTCCATGGTCCGTTTTTATAAGTTTAGGATTGCTGGTATCTATACATTGACTATGTGACTGATGGAGCATCAGATAGAACTCAAGTTACAGCTGCATTTTGTTAACAGTAAAATTTATGGTCTGCATTTCCCAGCACAGTTTACCAAAAGGTATAGAAAATAAGGGAATATGCTTTATTTTGCTAA
>CAUYQG010233330.1:0-21466 GCA_963574415.1 Tarsius wallacei | reverse complement strand
CATACAACTTTTTTTTTTTTAGTTGGAGTCTCACTCCGTCGCCCAGGCTAGAGTGCAGTGGCACACTCACGGCCACCCCAGCGTCAACCTGCTGGACTCCAGCGATCCTTTCACTTCAGCCTTCCAAGTAGTCGGAACTACAGGCGCGTGCTACCATGTCTGGCTAATTTTTGATTTAGTGTAGAGACGAGGTCTCACCAAGTTGCCCAGGATGTTTTCGAAACCGTGAGCTCAGGCAATACATTCTTCTCGGTCTCCCAAAGTGCTGGGATTACAGGCTGAGCCACCGAGCTCAGCCTATAAAACATTTAAAAATGTTATTTTACATGAAACCGCAAGGCAAACCCTACATATACCAGACTGCAACACAAAAATGACGTTGGATAGATATCAGTAGATTTATCATAAGCCATGTATTTGAAACAAATCTAAACATCATATTTAATGCAGTGGGCTGATTTTACAATAAAAGATCATCTCACTTGTCCGTAACAACCAGTGCATGATGGACTTATCAGCATAAGAAGTTCCTACATCGTGTCCCTACAGAATCAGCATGTTGCCTTTGTCCCCATCAGTTTGGTCATGTGTTCCAACAAAAAAGGGATCTGCATGCAATCTGTGTTTGCTAATAATTTACCCAGAAGTTATCAAATTCTACCAGAAAGATATGTAGGGTTTGCATCATCATGAAAATTAACAACTGGAGCGTTCTTGGGATTTCTGCGCACCTCAGGAACACGTCTGCAGGTAACTGTACACTGCTCATTCTCTAGTATCAATGTGTTTGGCAATACTTCAAAATCCAAGTCTTCCCTCAAAGGCTGATTTTTGGAGATACACTTAAAGCAGTAAAAAGAAACTGTGTTATTTGGATAAAACACAATCTGGTTCTGTGACATTATTAACTTATCTATTTCTCTAAAGTGTTTTAAGAGTTATTGGGAAATGTTACTGTGCTGTAAGAAATTTAGCCCTTCTTAAGTCAAAATTTCACTTAATACCTTCCTCTGACCATTGCTGGATGAAATAATAATCAAGGCAGCCACAAGGCAGCTGCCAGTTGGGGGGATAAGAGCTGGGAATTAAGTAGGTATTTGTTCAAAACACGAAATCATGAGATTTAAGTTAAATCGAGAGCACAGCGAGGGTGCATGTTCCCTAACTGTGACGGAAATGAACACCTCACACAACCATAAACCAATAATGCCCCATAGTAAAATGTTATTACAACTAAACATCCCTTTCACTAGCAACCTGTTGAATTTCTCGGAGAGGAAATAGACAAAATAACATTGTTATTTTTTTCCTTCATATCCCCCATATGTATACTAAAGATCTCAAAATAGTTTGAAATATCACTGCTAAAGCAAGATGACAGTAACAATGGGAAAAAAATCTAGATTCTAAACATTCACCTAAGTGTTTATTAATGCTTGGGGAAGGAAAGGTAGAAAAAGGGATGATATACATTTCTTGAATGCACAGTTATCTTCTTAATCTTAGTACACTCTTTTTTTCACATTTTATTATAAAGCTATTATTATAAAGCTTAATTTGGTACCTTTACGTCTTCTACCACAATACAAAGTAGCTAAATATAGACTATATGGCATAAAGAATTTCCCATTATTTGTTTGTCTTTTAAATGTTTTAATAAACAATGCTGCTTTATAAGAATCCTTTGTTCTCAAACAGAATCTGGAATGCTGTAATCACATAAAAGACAAATGAGAAAGATGTTTCATGAACATGCTTTGAGAACCTTCAGGTCTTTACAATAAAATGCCTTCGAAGACTCCATGATTTGAGCAATTAACCTGATTGCTCAGCCCTAGGTTATTACTAAATGACGCCCTTATGATGTGACACTATGTCACACTTAAAAGAACAGGTGCTTCTTTGAAACACCTGTCATCTTGGCTTCATACAACAGGATGTGGTTTGGGAGCACTTATCAACCTCAGGTTTCAGAATTTTTTACTAACCCGACTTACCCTGTATGCATTTCAAAGAAACAAAGCAAAGCAAAGCAAACTCTGAGCTCATCTTTATTTCTTCCCATTTAAACAGGATTTCAGTAGCTTTATCATATCCCTCCCCCAACTCTAAAATAAGCTACAGAAAAGAAAGAAAATCCCTGATGATTTAATCAACAACAAGTCTGAACTGGATTGGATGCATTTCACTAAGATAATGGTTACTTGAAAATCTGTCAAATACAAACCTGCAGCGTAATGGAAACTTTTCTTCCATACTTGAAGATGAACAGTCTATGTAAAAAAAAAAATCAATAACTCTCTTTCTAGAAAATATATATATGTATTATGGGGACTGCTATGAATACATATGGCTGGCAATTTAAGAAAGGTGTCCCGTGAGCTTTCATGCTCCCGAGTTATGACTGAAGAACAGAAAGATACGTTTATATTACATCTTCTTCACTTATACTTATGAAACCAGGTTGAGCATGAGGTGAGAAGTTCAGATTCTTATTTATAAGCCCAGAGAGTGAAGTGAATCTGTCGGGATACTTCCATTTCCAATGAAATGAGAACTTGGTATAATTCAATTTTTGCTATCAAATAACAAAATGCATAGTTGTTCCTCAAGATTATACTAAAAAAAACAAGTTCTACAGTTATCTTAGAATCTTCAAAATATGATTAAATTTAAATATTATGTTATTTTAGGTCTTTGAACTTCTCAAATTTTACTTTAATTTCTAGAATTGAATAAGGAGATTAAGGAAGAGAAAGAAAACAAGAAAGATAAGACATAAAAGCCCACTAAATGGAATGAACAGAGTAGCTGAATACAGTTTGAAAATTTATCTATCTAGGCACATATGCATATATGTATATGTAATGTATGATAATGATATCATCTATGATAATCTTCTCTCTCTCTCTCTCTCTCTATGTATATATATGTGTGTATCAGTAGTCTTACTGTGTATATAGAGCATTGTTTCATTCATTGACACTTTCAAGGGAACATGAACTAAGAAAATAAGTCTGAATTTACCAAAACTGAGTCAGAATCATAATTCATCACTAGAAAAAGTATTGTTGACATCTGGAAATATAGGGTGGTATAAAAGTGAATCCCTTTAAATTTTTCTTCTTGAAGTAGCTTCCCCCTCATCACTTCTCTTGGATTTTTCCCAAATTCCACTGAATTCTGGAGTTTTTGGAAAAGGAAGTTCAAATACAAACTCTCATAATATTGACTAGGAAGTCAGTGAACTTAGGTATGGTGCAGGACTGATAAATAGCCATTTAGTTATTCATGGAGAAGTTCTCAGATTAAAATGTTCTTTTAAGACTGGCTGGAAGGCAGAAGGTTTCCCTTCTACACATTCATATTAATAACAAAATCCAATATCTCCACACATACATTGAGCCAGGCAAATGATGTATGGGGGAAGAAGTAATCTCATCAATAGTATCATAATTCCAAAAAAAATTCTCATTAACTACACTATTAAATATGCAGGATCTACTAAACATGGCCCCACAATGAAAGTGCTCTGTAACAGATACCTTTTAATACAGAATAAAAGTTATTGTGTAAATGGAATATTAAATTCTAATGTGTGCAATAATGTTTAGGATCATAGCACGAAGTATGTAATGGAAAATGAGAAAATCCAGACAAATTGAAGTCCAACAGAAATCACTTTTCCAAATTTTAACTCATCCATACTTTATGCTTCATCTCATATTTTTGAGAGGCCAGTTATTTATGGCTTTTGCACCTCAAATCTTTTTCTAAACATAACTCTAATTCTACTTAATGATACCTATAAGATGAAATCAAGTGCATTTGCAATTTCTACCTTGTTAATTTTATTTTAAATAGAAACAATCAAGAGTTCCTAAGTTAACTCCCTTGTGGATGCATTTTTAGTGACTTGTATTACAAAATTGAAGATCTAGAACTTGATTAAGAAAACTTTCAAGAGAAAACTTTACAGATCAAAGCAACCATAAGACTTATTTACTTTATAACTATGATTATGGTCAATTTGTAGAAAATGAATGTTTTTTGCACATTTGTGTTTTTGGGAAAACACATGTCATTCTAAATATCTATAAATTTTGTTTCTGTTATCAGTGAAAAGGAAAAGAGAGAAAAGGGAAGATGACTTTAAGAATAAGTGCTTCGTAGGTAGGGTCACTTCTGGGTCCTTTCAATGAATTTCCTGTTGCCTTAACAACTTCTACTCTTCCGAGGAAAATAGTTGGGAGAAAGGTAGTTGGGGAAAGAAAGAATCTGTGTCTCTAGCAACCATATACTTATTGGATAAAATATAGAAATATGAATTTTGAAACAGTTGTCAAAATCTGTCCACTCCATCTTTAAGATCTGGTTTGTATAAATTTCCACTCCGTCTTTAAGATCTGGTAGCCTTACAATTGAGGGATATTGCAGAATATTCCATATGATTTTACTAACTACTGTGATTTCTTCTATTTCTAAATCTTAATGTTTTTTTTTTTTAAAACTATCTCTCCAAGTTCAAATCCTGAATGCATCCCTGTGTTATACTGTGTGAACCTTAAGTTACACAAGAAATGTTCAAATTAATGATGTTCAAATATTAAATTGATCTGTCAGGGCTCAGTGAAGCTGTAAAATGATTCTAGTAATTTGAATTCTCTCCTTTCCTGGGATATTTTAATGCCCTAAATGACTCTTAATTTCAACATATAATAGGTATACTATATTTTAAATAACTTCCATCTTTCTGCAGTAGTTAAATGGAGTAATAATTTCAGTTTAGTAAAAAGTCCAGGGTGTAGAGAACTACCTTTTATAAAGCCAAGATTAATGCTTTACTCTAGTGGACTTGATAATTTATTATTGTTCCAGGACTTTGTTTTGGGATTTTTCATTTTTCCACTTAAAGTGAAAAACATGTTTTGTTAAACACATGAGAAAGAATGATTCACTTTGGTTTCCACCGATAGTTTAAACTTTGGTTTATATCATTAATTGCTCTTGCCAATTCCTCTGCCTGCTTTAGATTTTTCATTTTCTTCCTTTAAAATTTATTTCAAAAAATATAGCTTGCTTAGACCCTTGAATGCTCATTAACTATAGTAGATCTATGGCTGAAAGTAGCATAAAACTTGAATGAATGAAGAGTTGCTTCTTATGGATAAGCAAAGAAAATGGATTCTTAAAATGGAATCTATTCCTGATGAAAATGGTGTCAATATTGTTGAAGTGACAAAGGATTTAGAAGATTACATAAACTTAGTTGATAAAACCATAGTAGTTTTAAAGAGGATTGACTCTAATTTTGAAAGAAGTTCTGCTGTGAAAGACGTTCTAATGTTATCAAACAGAATAACGTGCTACAAAGAAATGTTTCATGGAGGGAAGAGTGAATGCATGAGACAAATTGCGTTGTTGTCTTATTTTATAAAATTGCCACTATCACTCCAAACTTCAGCAATCACCACCCTGATCAGTCAGAAGCCATTAATATGATGGCAGGACCCCCCCCACCAGCAAAAATATTATGACTCCCTGAAGGTTCAGAAGACTTGCTTTTTTGTTACTCTTATGTGACTTGCTTTATTGAGGTATTCATTTTATTGCAAAGGTCTGGAACCGAACTTGCAATATATTCAAGTTATGCTGGTAGAAGCACATAGGCCTTTCTTTTGAGACATAGTTGACATCTTTGCCAATGTCTACATTTTCCAGTAGACGTTGAAAGTTGGCAACATGTCTCCTTTATTTTACAGAAAGCTCTGTGTCTACATGGTTTCCAATTTTTTTTTAAACTTTCTTTATAAGGCAGTAATAAGTGCTTTCATTGTTTCCATTTTATTTAGTACTCAACAAGTATCAACTGAGTTTATACTATGTCAGGAATATGTTCATAGAGCCAATAATGAATTGAGCAACTGATATATGATCTGTGTCTGCCAAAAATGTATTAATCTATGGAAAAGCCCCTGAATAACTATAAAAAATAACAGCAATAATACCAAGAATACTGATGATAGTATTTACCGAATATCTCCTAGGTAGCAAACACTGTAAAGGTACTTGACATAAATCTTAAATATTCTATGAGAATTGCATGAATATAAATTGAAACAATATTAATCAATATTTTTATTACACAGGGCTACATATGGAATTCTTATATTTAGCTTATTTTTATGTTTTTCTTACCTCTGACTCCTTGTGACTTTTTTTATGGGATCTAGCTCTGTCCTTTGGAATCCAACAGAATGAGTTCATTTCCTCTGCCATGAGACTTTCAAATATTTCAATAGCAAGATGTGTCTCTTCTTTTCTAGATTAATAATCTCCCCATGTTCCAGTGCTTCCCAAACAGCAGTGCTTAATCACTTCACTTGATGGATGGGAGTTTCTCTAAATATTTCCCATTTAATCTTGATTACTTTTAAATTACAGGGTAAAGAAAGAAACTGAAGCCTGCACAAAGAGTCAGTAACAAGAACAATTGTAAGATTTTATATTTTAAATCGACAGGGGCTTTATTGCTCATAACTTGTGATGTGCCTGCCATCATGAACACACCTGTTACCTTCTTCCACATGCTTTCTCAGAGCCCAGGTTCAGACTTCCTTTCACAGTAAAACCTTTCCATTAGGATGAGCCCAACAAAAAAGTGGAGCAGGCAACTGTTGAAACAATGCAATTTATGGACAGGGAAGTGTCCAAATTGTTTTTTGCACTAGCAGCTACCATAGTCTGAAAATAAAGTATGTTTCAGTGAAACATTAAGCCACCTATTAAGCCACTGCTACCTATTCATAATTTTAATGTGCCTTTTAAATATTTGTATAGCAAATTGTCTGTCCACATGGTTGAAATCAGAAAAGGTGGAATTTAAATCTATTGGGTGGGAAGTGATTAGGAAGTGCCATGATCATGATGTGTTGCTAGCAAAGGCATAGAGGGCCCCAATTAAGAGCCTAATTAATACATGGTAAGAATGAGGTATTGGCTAGGAACAAATGTGATGATTATGGGTTCTTTGGATGTTAGCTTTGAAAGCTGGTGATTTGAGAATCTTTTCTCTGTATTTTTAATATCAGCTTGTACATCTGAATTAGGGAAATGATGAAGAAGGAATTCCTCTGTCATCTGTCAGACTACGAGCCATGCACCTAGTGTAAAACTTGTGGATCTACCAGGCACTCATTCGTCACTATGTTATACTCTGTTGTGTCTTTGGAAATTAACTCAACACAGAATCCAAAGGGAAATTCAAGTCTTCGGCATATGCATTACAAGATTGTCGTCAGTCATTTCTGTGTCCCTGCAAGGCACATGGAAAAGATGATAAATAGATATCTCTTTTCTTTATATGGCTTAGATCATGAGTTGCAGAAGTTTTTCCCTAGCAGTTTCCTTTATATACTTGAAGGCTTATTTGGCTAAGTGTCTTTGGCTATGCATTGAGAGGCCCAGAACCACTTAAGCACATGCATACACTTAGAACTGGCTAGTGGAGTGGTTGGCTGGGTGGAAATCAGACCAGAGACCTACGAGTGTCATTCATGACTCAGGTTACATCAGTCTCCAGTAAAGTGTTATATTTTATGGGGTCCAAGGAATTCACTTCAACTCAGGACATCTTCTCCAATCCAGAATGCACAGAGTCAACCTTAAATCATAAAAAACTTAATTGCCCATGTAGCTTTACCTTAGTCTTATCAGCTAAGGTCAGTCTGTATTTAATCAAACTTCCTGTTGGATCCATAAGCGAGGGGCTCTGGACATAACTTTGAGGGATCCCATATACTTTCATGTGCTTAATTAGAATGGGTATCAGAAAATCTAATAAATTCCTACCACAATAATTCACAAATTGTGCTCACATGAAGTATCCTGAGGTAATTTTGAACACCCTAAAAAAGAAAAAAGGGAGGTCAGAGTGCCAATAAACTCAAAACCAAAGCAAAGAAAATTTCAGTGTTGTGCTTTTTGAATAGAAAGAGAGAGAAAAATTGGAGGTGGGTGGAAAGGGACAGAGAACACAAGCAGAAAATTTACTTTTCTTTTTATTCAAGATATTGTGTTAATTTCATTTCATCAGCATATTTGAAACCTACTAATATAGGACCACTTAATACAATCTTGTTTGTGTCAGACAACTGTGCACATTTTTCTCTTACCTTCCAGTAGAACAAGGATTCAAAAATGTTGAGGTCTATTATAGCAATTCTAAGGGTGAAAACAATAAATTTGGTATTTTACTGAAATGTTTTGTTTGGAATCTGAGAGTTTATTGTTCAACATCCTCAGTTACAGACAATGAAATAGCACCTTGTTTTCTTTGCAGAAAAAAATTAAGTCCTGAGTTTCTGTAAAATAATTTCCAATTTAATTTATGGTTCTCCCTTAAATGTCAAGAGAAAGAAAGATTGGGGAAAAATACACTAAAACATTTATGCTCTGAAAAGAGAGATTTCCATTTTTTCTTGTTTTCACTTTTCTATGTTGTCTGCATTTTCCTTAATGTGCATTATTTTTACCATTGAAATTGGAATTTAAAAGATACAAAAGTTGGAGATTTAATAGTTTCCAAAGACTTCACGTGACTTTAAAAATCATTAATGATTTTGGAAGCCTCAGCAATTTTGTTTGCACCATCCATTATAACTTGTATGATTAATCAACCTAGTTAAAAACTGCTCTGGGTGATCTTTTTTCCCCAGATGTGTTCACATCCTGTTTCAAATGAGAGACCTCAATCCTTGCTGTGCTTCCTCTAATTCTTTGGGCATGGTTCCCTCAGGATGAAATAAAAAAGATAATCTGCCTCATTTTCAAAAAGAGGTAACTCTCTGTGTCACAAATATGGTAATTCATTACTTTTCTGCATTGCTCATCAAAATTCTACGCTAATTTTATTCTCAATAAACTGCTTCTCCCAAATTTTCAGGCTTCTATGAGGAGTAAGCAGTCTTGATAATAATAACTGTAATTTATTGAACAGTTAAATATCTGCCAGGTGCTCTGCTAAGCATTCTGAATATACCATTGAATTTAATTCTCCAAGCAACACTCTCATGGAAGTAATATTAATAGCTACATTTTTTATGAGAAAGCTGATGCTTATAGAATTTAAGGACCTTATCCAGGTATCTAAAACTGATAAGTGATCATACTAGGATTTCACCCCAGGGCTCCTTAACCTGCACGTTAGGCATACTATGTCGTCATTGAATTCTACAGCCAATGTCTATTATATCACTTTATCTTTCTGGCAACAATGTAAGTTCCAAGAACACATTTATCCTACGGGTTTTGAAGAGTCAATCAATTTCCTGGTATTGATAAGTGTATTTCAAAGATTTTTCTGTTGTTACTTGTTAACTTTCTCCATGGTACACCAGGAAAAACTAATACAAGCATGCCACAAAGTGAAAACCCATGAATTCATTTTTCCCACTGGAGACATAGCATTTGATAAATGGTAAGATATAAAACTGAACTGAGTCCCTCTTATATTAGAATAATAAATGCATATTCAGTTACTAACTAATAACTTAAGTTTTTCAGTTTAACCCAAAGATGAATCTAGTGCATGCCTCCATGCCATGGCAAAAAGTGGTACCCATATATTTGTCTTTATCTTAGTGGAAATACTTCAATATATAGTTAGCCCTCTATTCTGTGGATTCTGCATTGACAGATTCTACTAATCATGGATTAGAATATTTGAAAAAATAAAAACAAAAAATAGCGATACAACAAAAAAAAAATACAAAATGGCCCAATAGAATATAACAACTACTTGCCCACATTTATATTGTATTAGGTATGAGGGGGATCCAAAAAAATCCAGAATTGTTTTTTGGAGGGCAGGCCCCATGTAGTACAGGATTTCCTTGCTAGGTAAATGTTCTAAGATCTCTTAAGCATCAGTGTACCAGCTAACATTGTTGTGAGAGACTGTGTTTGGCTTCAGTGAATTTTTCTGGAGATTCTTCTAAACGTTTACCCATTTCATGATGGATGATTTATGCACACACCTGCCCAAACTGCGATGAGTGTTCAGCAATTTTTGACCAAAAACGGCATGACCCGCGTACCCCACCCTCCCTATTTATCAGTTCTCACCCTGGGCAATTTTGTTTGTTCGCTTGCTTGTTTGTTTGTTGGTTTTCCCGTATGAAAAAAAGTCCTCAAAGGAAAACATTTTGCCAATGTGGAAGAGGTGAAAACAAAAACAAAAACAAAAACAAAACAGCAGAAGCACTAAACAACATGAAAATTGACAAGTTCAAAAACTGTTTTGAGCAGTGGAAAAAGCATTTTGATAGGTGTATTGCATCAGAGAGTACTTTGAAGGAGACTGTCGTGCAAACATGTAAGAATAAATACACAATTTTTAATAAATAAATTCCAAGTATTTTTTGAGTCCCCTTCATATTATAATAATCTAGAGATGATTTAAAGTACAGTTTTCTCTAGGAGTCAGTGGGGGATTGGTTCCAGGACCTCCTGTAGATACCAAAAGGATACAGATGCTCAAGTACTTGATGCAAAATGGCATATCATTTGCATATAATCTATGCATATCCACCTATGTCCTTTAAATCATCACTAGATTATAATAATGCATTGTTCAAGGCTATGTTTTAAGAAGGTGATTTTGTCACTATGTGAACATCAGAATGTGTGAAACAGCTAGGCCTTATACTGTAGATTATTGCTCTTAGGTTACAAACCTGTGCAACATGTTACTATACTGCATACTGTAAGCAATTATAACACAAGGGTAGGTATTTGTGTATCTAAACATAGAAAAGGTGCTGTAAAAATATGATTATAATCTTATGGAACCACCAGCATATGTGGCCCATCGTTGACTGAAACATCTTTGTGCAACCCATAACTGTACTTATAATACCTCATATAATATAAATGCTATGTAAATAGTTGTTACTGTCTACAAGAAAAAAAGATCTGTATTTGTTTAATAGACTTTTTTTTTAAATCCAAGATTAGTTGAATCCATGGATGCAGAACTCATGGCTCATGGCCAACTGTATACAGGAGAATGTGCATAGGTTACATACAAACACCATGATATTTTATGTAAGAGACTTGAGCGTTCTTGAATTTTGGTGTCATTGGGAATCCTGGAACCAATCACCTGTGGATACTGAAGGAAAACTATTGCCATTCAAACAAGGGTATGCTTAAGGAAAGATTGGTTATCTAGTGCTACAATAATGCTACATAAGAAACATTCTTTACCTTACCTTGATGGCTTAAAATAAAACACAGTTGTTTAACTCATGAGCCTATGGGTTTCACATTTAAGCTGTGTTTAGCTGGATGGTGTTTTGATTTCCTATTGACTTCACTCCCATGACTGGCAGTTGTCTGTCTGCCAGCTGAGATAACTGCAACACAGTTCTCTTATCTTCTGGCAAGCTAGCTCAGGCATGCCTTCAGGACAAGGGCCAGCAGCAGGAACAAACAGGAAAAGCAAAGGACTTTCAAAGTCTCTGCCAGTGTTGATTCTCATTTGCTAAACCAAGTCATAAGGATGAACTAAGAAACAAGGAGTGAATAATTATCCCCTGACTCCTGTTAAGAACTGCAATGCCACCACATTGTGAAGGGCGTGGCTACAGATAAGACTGAGGAACCCCTAATGCAATTTCTACCTTTAGGAACACCTGAATTTGATGTCAAATCATTATTAACAAAAGCAGGTCTGTGACAGCTATGTACACATTACAAGTTTTGTTTGGAGCAGATGCCTTTCCCTGTTTAATTCAATGAGTGCATGCTACTCAAGGTGCAATTCACATCTAATTCATCTTGGCAGGTCTCTATGGAGACCATGATGCTCAAAACTGGAACTACCCAAGCACTATGAAGTTATTATTTTGTGTGTGAAATGATCAATGGGTAACTTACATACAATATTGTCTAAACCAAAACAGCATCTCCTTGCTCTATGTCAGAGAAATAAGAAATCCCAACTGAATAATTGCTTATATTATTGAACAGTTAACATTTCATGATATAAATCTTGATAAAAGATGTGTGTGTGTGTATAAAGTGGGGGATGACTTTCCATCTTAACAAATGTGCAAATTAGGATCCTTCTTTCAATTGTAGAACATCAACTTCATCACCCTTAGAATAGAATTAAAGGTATCCATGGACAAACTGTGCCATGTTGAATTTTTTATACAAGCTCCTACAAAAGCGCAATGGGAATCATAGATATATAGGAAAAAATAGCTCAAGTGGGACATTAATCAAACATACTCTTCATATTTTCTAACCTTAGTCTTTTTATTTAAAATATTTCCCCAGAAATACTCACTCCTCTCACTTCAGATTAGCTTTTTCTGATGACTCATTAAGTATTTTTTCAAGATTCAAACACATAAAAATAACTTTTGTGCTTTCTTTAGCATAGCTGCTATATAAACTCTTTTTTTTTTTTGAGTTGGAGTCTCACTCTGTCGCCCAGACTGGAGTGCAGTGACCGCTCCCGGCCACTGCAGCCTCGACCTGCTGGGCTCCCAAGATCCTTCCGCCTCAGCCTTCCAAGTAGCTGGAACTACAGGCGTGCGCTACCACACCCGGCTAATTTTTTTATTTGTTGTGGAGATGAGGTCTCGCCAAGTTGCCCAGGCGGGTCTCAAACCCTCAGGCTCAGGCAATCCACTCACCTCAGCCTCCCAAAGCGCGGGATTACAGGCTAAGCCACTGAGTCCGGCTTAAACTCTTTATGAGACAAATCCACCTTAAACATTAGCTTTGGGAGAATATGTGTTTATCCAATGAGCTTGTTTGCTTCCTTTATCATTAGTAAAAATTATAATTTTGTGCTTTTTCTTCCTCTAAAAAAAAAGAACCAAATATTGGCACAAAATTGCAGTTTCTACATTAGCTTAGATTTGGATTTAGCATTATTATCTTTTATAAGCCTTTGCATTGATATATTTTGTAATGAATTCTTCAGTTACCTTTGGTGGGGATATTGTCTCAGTTACCTATTGCTGCATAACAATACACACTCAAAATATAGTGGCTTAAACATCAATTGTTTATTTTTCTTATGATACTGTAGGTTGATAATTTGAGCAGGGTTCAGCTGGAGTGGCTCATCTGTATTGCTTGTGATATCTCTGGGCTCAGTCATACGTATGAGGCCTCAAGTGAGAGGCTGCACCTCTGCACCATGTGGTTTTACTTCCTCCGGGAGGCTAACCTGAACTTGTTCACATAACAGTGTTCAAATAGAAGAAATGAAAGCTACAGGGCTTCTTGAGGTCCAGTCTTGGAACTTCAACAGCATTATTTTGTTGCATTCTATTGGTGAAAGCAAATGAAGAGGCCAGCCCAATTTTAAGGGTAGATAAATAGATTTCCCTTCTTGGCGGGAGAAACTGAAAATAATTTGTGACCATCTTTAATCTCCCACAGCTACAGATAGGTTAAGAAGTCTAAGTGATTAATCACTACGTGAAATCACTGGTACAAACAAATTGACTTTTGTTGTTATAGTAGAAAACTAGATTTCCACTTAAGGAAATAAAAATCCAAACTAAGTCAGTGGCAGTTCAAATATAAATAAAAGTAATTCATGTATACACTAAATGAATACAAGATGCATCAATCAAGGAAACATGAGAGATTGCATAGTGCAAATGAATTATAGAGTCAGTGAAACAGAATTTAATTGCAATGTATTGACACAGCTTATGATATCCTTTCAAAATACTTAAAAGAGTGAATTGAATTATAGCCTTCCTATGATTTAAAACAAGTGTATTACTTGTTTTCCCTTATATACTTTATCTTTTTCATTAATGTTAGACAGATTTTTAAATAAATATGGAGATATGTGTGTGGGTTTGTGTATCCCCAAGTCATTTACAAGATGCAACACAGCAGTACCTAAGAAAACATTAAAAATTAAACAAATAATTACCTCATAGCCATCTTTTTTTTTCAGTAGCTATCTGCCTAAGGAAAAATAGTCAGGTTTAGACATAAATAGTCCAAAATGTAAAATTAACAAATTTAATAATTGAAGTTTAAAGAGAGGAAACATATAAGTGTATAGACTTGTTTCTTATTAAGTATGCATTTCCAGAATTTTTAAAATTTCACTGGAGGATACAGAGCAGTTTTTTTCTCATTACATAATTTCAGTTTTTTTTTAACAGCCATCTAAAAGATAAATAAGATAGTTATCACCAAGGCAAAGTTTGAAAGCAGATATTCTCTCCCTCTCTCATCACCCTAACACCATCTTGCACTTTTATGGAGGTAATTGCAGATTTTCACCTGAAGTGATGCTTGTTCCTAGCACGAGAAGGGCAAAGGCATTTGAGCTATCTGACAACAAGGCAAATAAAAATGGCATTCTCAAACAGCCTTGATAGAAGATGAAGTTCAACAGTGAGCATTCAGTTCAGGTACTTGGATGTCTCTGTCATACCCAAAAGGTTGGGAAGAATTCTTCTAAAAGGCTAATTGCAGAGCTATTGCCATAAAGCAATCTCCGTAATCTCTGTATGAGTTCCTGTCTTTCTTTGTGAGCTGACAGACCTAAGAATAGCTACCATCAAGTCAAGCTCTTTTGTTCTTCTGAGGTGATGCATTATTTTACCATGAACTTAGGGCTGTTATTATGTTCATAAATTAGCCCGGCCAATGTGACAGCAAAGAGATAGGATGCGAACACATTTTAGGAGAATTCCTGGTGAATGACTCACACACAGCATGCTCTTTCTTCCATGTGACTGAGATAGAAAAAATATTTCGAGGATAACTCCTTATCATGGAGGTAGGGGACCCCATAGAATTTTTTTGGAATGAGCCAGTGTGGTAGGGGCAAGGGATGGAGCAGAGGCATGACACATATATCTCAGCCCAGCGGCAAAGGCAGTAGTCTTCTAAGGATCTCCTAGCATGATCCAAGAGGTGGCTGCATCTTGTCTATTGCCACAGATTCAAGTTTAATGATATATAGAAAAAGGTGATCCTATATCCTGGTTGACCTGCATGAGAAAAGCCCCAGCTTCATCAGCTTCATGAATAAAAGCCCTCATGTGGTTGGTATCTCAGAACCTCAGATCTAGTGTGACTCTCGTCTCAAAGCAGTGTCATCCACCACTAAGCACCCTTCATGGTGAAAATTCTGGTGTATGGAAATGCACAATGCTGGATAGTTCTGGAGATTTTTCAGTCATATAATCCTTCCCTTAATAGGCTAATTTAAAACAGCATTTTTCAAAATGTGGATCACAAAGCAGAGTGGATTCTGAAATCAATGGAAAGGGTTGAAACCATCTTTCTTTAAATGAGGGGCCATTCTGTTTGCAGAGGCTTGCAGTAGATCTGTGATTTTTACACGTTGTATTGCAAAACATACTTAGGGACCAACAGTGTGGGGAAAAGAAACAGGAAGTGATGAGCAAGAGTCCAAACTTCTCTAATCCTCATCTGTACTCCAGTCCAGTGGATTCAACAACAGCTCCTTGATGTTCTTTTTTTTTCTTTCTTTTTTTTACCCTATTTAGTACATCAACCTTATGTGTCCATGGCTTTCAGTATGTTGGAGATTAAAACATAAATCATTTTATGTTTATAAAAGCTGCCTTCTAGAAAGTTTTGTCAGTTTGTTAGGGCTGCCATAACAGAACACCACACACTAGATGACTTAAGCAACAGGTATTTAGGCTGGGCATGGTAGCCTCAAGCCCAGCACTTTGGGAGGCTGAGGTGAGAGGACTGCATGAGCCCACGGGTTTGAGATCAGCCTGGGCAACTTGATGAGACCTCATCTCAACAATAAATAAGAAATTAGTTGGGCGTGGTAGCGTGCGCCTGTAGTTCTGTTACTTGGAAGGCTGAGGTGGAAGGATTGCCTAAGTCCAGCAGGTTGACACTGGGGTAGCCATGAGTGTGCCACTACACTCCAGCCTGGGGAACTGAGTGAGACTCCAGCTCAAACAACAACAATAACCAAAAAAACCCCAAAACAGGTATTTATTGTCTCACAGTCTTGGAAGCTGGTAGTCCAAGGTCAAGGTATCTCAGGGCTGGTTCCTCTTGTGGTCTGTCTTCTAGGCTTGTAGGTACCATCTTCTCCCTGTGTGCTTACATAGTTATTCTTCTTTGAGTGTTTGTGTCCTAATCTTTTCTTTTAACGACACTGGTCATATTGGACTAGGGCCCACCTATATGACCTCATTTTGCCTTAATTACCTTTTTAATGACTCTATCTTCAATTACAATCACATTCTGAGATACTGGGAGTTAGAACTTCAACATATGAATTTGGGAGCACAATTTAACACACAACAGAAGCTTTCTCCCATAACAACATCTCAATTTAATTCCATAGACAGTCACTTTCTGTTGTCTGAATAGTCTTATTTGTTACCACCCACACCACCACTACAACAACCAAGGAAGATTTTCAGGCCCAATACTAGTTTTTCTCATGTCCAGATAGGAATGAAGGAGAAAAACACCCAGATACATCTTTTGAGCGCTCCCATGGCAAAATTGAAGTTTTCCAGTCCTCTCCTTGACTGGTTGTGCATGCTTCCCTCTTCAAGGGCATAGAGGTAACACCGATAAGTCCCAGGACAAAAGGATAGCTACAAAGAAGCATTAGATCACATTTTCTAGTGGATCTTCAGCTGGTTGCAACACAACTGCCATAGTTTGGATATTTGCTCCCCCAAACTTCATGTTGAAATTTAATGCCCAATGTTGGAGGATGGGCCAAATGGGTAGTCTTTGGCTTATGGAGGAGGAACCCTCATGAATGGCTTGGTGCCCTCCTCATGGTAGTAAGTGTGTTTTCACTATATTCATTTCCGTGAGAGTTCCTGTGAAAGCAGATAGTTAAAGAGAGCTTTGGCACCTTCCCCATCTCTCTCACTCCCTTTCTTACCATATGATCTCTGCACACAGCAGCTCACCCTCCCCTTCTACCACAAGTGGTTGCTCCCTGAAGCCCTCACCAGAAGGAGATACCAGTGCTATGCTTATTGTACAATCTGCAGACCTATGAGCCAAATAAACTTTTTTTTCTAAATAAATTACCCAGCCTCGAGTATTCCTTTATAGCAACACAATAATAAACTAACACAACAAAACAAACTTTGAGGGGGCATGTTTTTTTCTCAATGCTGTACCATAGCAACAAATATAAAGTTCCCAATGCCATCCATTTTTGTTGAATCTTTGAGCTTGGGACATATAGATACATGCAAGATCCACCATCTCCCTTTCTCTGCACCAAAGCATCCACTGAAGAACAGAAAGGGAGAGATTCAAACAATTGAACCAAAATCCCTTATTATATTTCACAGTGAGTTCAAAATCTAAAAGTAACTTAACTGGTATTTGCAAAGTTGTTCTTTCTGGTACCAAGTTCAGAAATGTGTATTTGTCCTGAATTGAATATCATAATTCAAAATTAAGTTTTAATTTAAATCTATTTATACATTTTTTTAAAATCTGAACTCATTTATAGCACTATCTCAAGTAGTTATTTTCCATTTGCCACTTGAAAAATTTCTCTTCATTGCAGCCATATTTCCACACAGATGATATGATGATAAGGACCCATTGTATTATAAACTTTACCTTTGCACTGATTAATTTTTTTAGAACCTTTGAGGTTTATTCAACTTGAAACAAAATTGTATAATTGTATTGCTTTTCAGTTTACATTTTTTTGGCTTGTCCACTAGGAGGCAGCAAGATATTATGGAAATTACATTGGTTTCTGAACTTGGAATTGGGATACTTTATTGATTCCAGATATTTAGCCTCTCTTACCCTCAGTCTCCTCATCTGTGCAGTGGGGAGAGTGATAACTAATAACAAGCAGTTACTGAGAACTTACTACATGCAAAGCATCACATTAAGATTTTTACTTGCATTTCATTTCGCAATATTTAATCCTCACAAACATGATATAGAGTGGGTCTTATAATTATCACTCTCTTACAGATAAGGAAGCTGAGACTTAAGAAGTCCAGTTCTCATGCCTGAGTTCTCACAGCTAGAAAGAGGCAGAGCTGAGATTTTAATGTAAATCTGCCTGACTCTTGAATTTTGATTTGCAGTTTCATGAGAGGATTCCAGGTGTTGTTTATAAAATTCTTGACATAGGTGCTCATGAGATGGTGAATACTATCATTAAAAATAGGAAGGTTTTGTCAATCATTTTTCTGAAATATAGATTTAACATGACTGAAGAATTTAGTCAAGACTACCAGTCTTGCATTTAGAAAAGAAAGTGTGCCCAACCTTGCAAAATGTGTACTTTGGAGATCCATACTGACTTTTAGCAAGTGCCTCTTAATTTTTGCTAAAGGTTTACAAAGCATTTGCTTAAGTAACTGCGCTAGAGTTGGTCTCGGGATTTGATATCTCTGTCAGTAGGGTACTATTTACTCTATTGAGGGAAATCCTATTTTAAAAACACAACAGGAACAAGCATTCTGTAAAATCTAGAATGTGGACATTTTACAGGAGAAATGACTTGGTTTCCCCAATGATTTAGTGACATGGGGGGAAAAAGCAAAGGGGGATGGAAGGAAAGTTTAAAAACAAAAAGATTTCAAGTATGTGCCAGACTCTATGCTCTCAACTTAGAATATAGATAACATGAAGAAAGATCCCTACTCTACAGAATTTTTTATTTCTCACTAAAATCTTTCATCTTACAGAAAATCAAAATTTCATTTTGAAAGCTTTCCAACACTTTTTAGCTATTAATTTTTCCTTACCTTGAGCTAAGTGATAAATACATTGCCTGCAAACTTAAAATCTTTTTTAAAAGGGCATAACTTGCAAACAATCAAAAAGAGACACCAGAAAAGCCCAAATTGAAGATATTCTATGAAGAGTTGACTAGTACTCCTTTTATAACAAAAATATTTGAGAACTACCCTAGATTAAGGGAGGCTCAAAGAAAAGAACAACTGAAACATGATTTGGGACATCATTCTCACAACTGGCAGCATCTGAATACGTCCTTAGATTAGATATTAGTCATATATCAATGTGAAGTTTCTGATTTTGACCATTGCACTGTGGTTATATAAGAGAATGCCTTATTTTTAGTATATACTTCCTATGACTTTTTTTGTGTGTTTTTGTTGTTGTTGTTGTTTGTTTGGGGTTTTTTTTGGAGGCATGATTTCACTCTGTTGCCCAGGCTGGAGTGCAGTGGCACAAGCTCGGCTAACCACAGCTTTCAACTCCTGGGCTCAAGTAATTCTTCTGCCTCAGCCTCCTGATTAGCTTGAGCTATAGGAGCATACCACCATACCAGCTAATTTTTTTTGTAAAGATGAGGTCTTGCTATGATGCTCTGGCTGGTCTCGAACACCTAGGTTCAAGCAATCCTCCTGCCTTGGCCTCCCAAAAGGCTGAGCTTAGAGGCATAAACTCCCACACCCGGCCTCCTATGGCTTTTATCTGTGCATGTTTTGAATTTATTGCAGGAATACATCTCTGAATATTTCCATAGAGTTTAAGCGTCTATATTATGTCTGAAAAATATATACTTTCCAATCTCATTGTCTTGTATGCTTACCCAATGTGCTTTCTGAATTTATATTTATGTTCACGCATTTTCATTCGACTTAATTTTTTTTGGAATGAAACACGGTTTCACCTTCCATTATGACAGCCTTGTTTATTTTAAAGACAACGTAGCAGCAGTATCAAAGCACAAAGATGTAGGGAAAATGTATACTAAGAACTGCCATTTTTTAAAAGTGGGTAAGACCACCACCATCTCTGACTTGGCACAGAGGAATGTTAACCCAAATAAGCTCTCAAAACACAGTTTCTCAAAGCATGGTTTCTAGACCGTGCATATTAGCATTACTTGGATGCTGGTTAAACAGGCAAATCCCTGGGACTCATTCCAGATGTATTGAATCAGAATCTCTAGGGATTTGGCTGGAAAATCCACATTTTAAATACACTGCCCAGGTGCTTCTTGTCATTCAGCAATGAACAAATATTTATTAGTATCCTCTATGCGCCAGATGCCATCTGAGGGTCTAAAGATAAAAGTGTACAAAACATCAAATAGAATGCACAGTGGTATAGCCAATTTGGAAGTTTTTCAGTTTCTTACAAAACTAAATGTACAATACAGCAATTGTGCTCATTGGTATTTACCCAAATGAATTGAAGACTTACACGCACACAAAAACCTGCACATGGGTGTTTATTATAGCTTTATTCATAATTGCCAAAATTTAAGAAACAAACAAGATATCCTCTAGTAGGTAAATAAATACAGTGGAAAATTATTCCACGCCTAAAGGACGTGAGCTATCAAGCCATAAGAAGCGATGGCAGAAACTTAAATGCATGTAACTAAGTGAAAGAAGCCAATCTGAAAAGGCTACAGACTATAATTCCAGCTATATGACATTAGGGAAAAGGCAAAACTATAAAAATAGTAAAAAGATCAGTGGTTGTCAGGACTTTTGGGGGGAGACAGAGAGAGACAGAGAGAGACACAAAGAGAGATGGGGGAATGAATAAAGCACAGGGGGTATTTTAGGGCAGAGAAACTACCCTGTAAGACACTATAATGGTGGATGCATATTATTATACAGTTGTCAAAACAGAATATACAACAACAAGAGTGAATCCTAATATCAACTATGTTCTTTGAATAATATTTTTTGAAATGCCATTGTTGGCTGTACTTAAAAAAGTACTACTAATAATTCAGGAACTATTTTTGGATTCATGAAGCTTGGAACAACACTAAACCTTAAGAGCAAATGTTCTACGAGCAGTCAACAGATACGTGAAAAAATGTTCAACCTCACTAGTCATCAAAGAAATGCAAATTAAAACCACACTGAGATACTGCCTAACTCCACTCAGGATGACCATCATCAATAACTCAAAAAACAGCAGGTGCTGGAGAGGATGCTGGGAAAAGGGAATACTTCTACACTGTTGGTGGGAGTGTAAACTAGTAAAATCGTTGTGGAAAACAGTTTGGCTATTCCTAAAAGATCCAAAAACTGACCTTCCATACAACCCCACAATCCCCCTTCTGGGAATATATCCAGAGAAACACAATTCACTCTATGAAAAGGACACCTGCACATGCATGTTTATTGCAGCATTATTCACAATAGCAAAAACATGGAACCAACCGTACCACCCATTGAAAGAGGACTAGATTTTTTAAAAAATGTGGTACATATACATGATGGAATATTATGCAGCCATAAAAAGAACAAAATTATGAACTTCACAACAACTTTGGTGGACTTAGAATCTATAATACTCAGTGATCTATCACAGAGGACTGAGTACCACATGTTCTCACTCATAAGTGGACTTTGAATGATTATCATAATACTATAAGAAAGGGATTGGCAGTAGTGGGAAACTGCCAGGGGAGGGA
>CAUYQG010233325.1:0-50672 GCA_963574415.1 Tarsius wallacei | reverse complement strand
TGCCAATCACTTTCTTATAGCATTATAATTGTTCAAGTTCACCTTATGAGTGAGAACATATGGAACTCAGTTCTTTGTTTCTGTGATAAATCACTGAGTATGATCAACTCCAAATCCATCCAAGTTGCTGCAAAGTCCATACATTTGCCCTTCTTTATCACTGGATAATATTCCATTGTGTTTATGTACCACATTTTTTAATCCAGTCAGCTTCGATGGGCAACACGGTTGGTTCCACATTTTTGCTGTTGTGAACAGAGCTGCACCAAACATCTTAATACTCTGACAGGCCATTCAAAGCTCAATTAGGGAACTCAGCTCAATGTCCAACACAACAACAACAACAAAAAACCAACCATACCCAAAGAAGAAAAAAATTGCTTTTTCTTAGTTATTTCCTTATGCATACATTTTTTTTTCTCTAAAATACAGAGTCAATTTTCACATTCCAGTTCCGGTTCACTTACTACCTGTATTCAGTTCACCTACTAACTACCCACTTGCTATCTTGTTCACAATAGGGGCCCATATGTGGGACAAAGTATGATGATAAGGTGGCTTGCATTTGCATGACAGCTGACAAGGAGTGCTAATAAAAATATGGTATCACTTAGTAAAACAGGCATTTTCATGCGTGGCACTAAACTGTGAAATGTGCGCTAATTCATCTCATTATCAGTGAATTAGTGCAATTTACTCATCTCTTTCTCATTTGTTAGTCACTACAGTCTAGCTCAGTGAATTCAGAAGGCCGTAATTATTGTTCCTCGGTGACCTTGTTTATTCTTGTGCTTTATATTAACTCTAAGACTCATCCTTCATAGTAAGCACTCTTCACTCACTGGAAAGTAAATTCTAACAGGGCAAGAATCTTTGTTGTTTTTATTCAGTGATATATCCCCAGAATCTCTAACAGGGCCTGGTATGTAGCAGATGCTCAAATTTTTAAACAAATGTCTGGAATGAATGAATGATTAAACAAAAGAAAGCTGTGTCTGTTATGTGTGAATACCATGAAAAATACAAAGGTTAAAAACAAAAAAAGACGTACTCCCTGTTCTTACAAAGTTGCAGGTAAATGAGGACTTAGTGATATGAGTGCCAGTACGTGTTTGTGTATGTTTCTGGGAGAATATAAAAGATGGAGAACTGATGTTTCCTTTCAGTCAAGAGACATGTCGAATTTTATTTAGAAAACAGGGTGTCTCATCCTCAGAACTATTGATATTTGGGCTCAACAGTTCTTTGTTGCAGAGGCCTGTTTTGTGTATTATAGAATGCAGTGTAACATCAGATTCCAATCGCAAACCTCCTTGATACAAATGCCCCCATGAAAGAGAGACATTGGTCTAAAAAATACAAATTTACCAGACCGATGAACAAGAAAGAAGAAAAACTTGAGCTTCTGTATGAAAAGACCTGATTTTTGTCTTTGCATGATAGCAAATAGTGTTAGTTTTGATATTAAAAATGGATGCCTTTTAATTAAATTGCTCTTATAACCTATGATGTCCATTCCTATACATATAATCCTCAAAACAGCCTTGTAGGATTGATATTTACTTCTTCCTTTATTAAATAAAAATGCTGTTCAGATGAGTAAAATGAAATGCCTAAGGTCACCTTTAGATTTTAGTGACCTTTGTTCAAGACTTTCCTTCCATATATCTTGCATTTTCAGTCATTAACCATGCAGATGACTTACTCTATTGGAGAAATGTCACTGAGGCTGGTATACTATGACTCCCTGCAATGGCCTGCAAACAGGGTTGTCTTCTCATCATCATTCTCATAAAAGAATAGAATAGCAACAGTAGCAAAAACATGTGGCTATAACCTCACTGAAATTCCTCATCCATGTCAGTTAAACAATCCACAGGGTCTGAGATTATCTGTTAATTAATCTCAGAGTCTGAGATTATCTGTTGACTTTTACTCATCAAATAATTTTAGTGTTCAATTTAGGCAGTTGATATATACACAGGATGAAGTTCCAAGTGACTGTCTCAGTCACTTCTTTTTAAAATGTCTTTCATTTTAAAGATGTGGGTACAATTCAGATTTAGGTATACAAGTGGTTATTGTACAGGTAAAGTTTGTGCTTCCTTTTGGTCCCCACTTCACCTGGTTTGAGATCAGGTGCCCTTATTGATGTTACGTGCCTCCCTTCCCACCCAGTCTCAGTCATTTCTAATCAAGCACCTGGGTGAGCACACAGGTAGCCTGAGAATGTCACAACATCAGCTAAATGTACATCCTTTAGGAGTGATTCAAGGGAAAATTGCTGTGTAGATGAAAGAAAAACTGTAACCACAGAACTAAATATATGTAAATATACGCAGAAGTTTCCATTTTCACAGAATGCCTGTAACAGAAATGCTTTATCTCTTCCACAAATGTTAAGTTTTTAGAATTTCATAGAGTGAGGAGAATATGCAAACCAGCACAAAAGGCTGGGGTAAGAGAACTCAGTTGACATCTAAAGAAACCATCAGCACAACTCAGTTTCTGATTTTGATTACTGTGCAGCAACTGTGACACCTGTCATGAAGATTTCTTAACAAGCTAGAAGAGCAAAAAAAGACCATGCAAGGGCAGAATATCGGGGATGCGGAACTCATTACATTCTACATAGGGATCCCTGAAAAGGAATAACCACACATTGTATTTATCCGACAAGTAATCGCATTTGACTCCCGATACAGTTTAGAGATGTGCAATATAACACCTCTTTCCCATAGATTCAGTTGTATGTTTGGCACTGAGTAAATAAACCGTGTGATTTAAGCATCCGAATTCAGTCTGAAAGTCTTTGCTGTTAGGCCTACAGGATATCTACTTGGTTGCTACTTGGAGGTACTAACACATTAAAGTTATTCATATGTAAAGGTCCAGAGACTGACGGTCATGGTGGATAATGGCAAGAAAAGAGTGGAACACCCGGGTTCCTCTCCAAAGTATCCTCACAAGACTGATTGTTTGGTAATCACTTGGTTATCACAGAGTTGTTTCCTTTCCCACTAAGGATCTCAGTTGATGTCAGGTTTTAGCACTTCTCTAATCCCCACTATAGCCACACACACACAAAAAGAGATGCCTTTTATCTTTGCCCCAGTCAAGAGATCCTGACTGTCTGGTTACCCAACCTCCTAACTCCTTCTTCCAAAGTTTCTCTCTAGTCATTTCCTAGGTATCTGCTTTCATGAGAGAGAGGGAGAGAGAGAAAGACGCACTAAAATGATTAACACAAAAGAAAACAATACACTAGAATTATAAACACAAGTAGATTATGTTTAGCTGCACTCACAAACATTATTAACATTAAAATGCGTCCATAATGACACGAAGAAATTAAGGCATATTGCCAGGAAATACTTGAGCTTTATTAATATAGAATACTAAGAGGACAGCTCTCACAAGTTATTACTCTTTTAAAGAAACATAAATTAAATATGAAGAACCACAAAAAACAGGAGCATAATATGCAGCAAATATAAAAAGTGAGTATAGATGTATGTTCATGTTTAAATTCGGGGTATTTGCCATCCATCTTTATTTGACAATTTAACACACTTTTCTTGCACTTCCATTTTGGTTTCATTGTTCCTTCCCCAGATGACACAATTAACAAATTATGAGTGCTGTGATACCAATAAAAGGTGAAATATCCTTAAAAAGGTTTGTTTAAATTACTTTATCTCATCTTCAGATAATTGTTGAAAAGTACAGGTTGATAGATTGAAAGTCTTAATTTCTTTTCTATCCTTAGCAAGTGAGGATTTTAAAAAAATGTAAATGCATAATTTTGCCATACTTAAAGCATACTTTCTACATTGATAATTTAGTTTATAATAAATGTTTAGTTTACAATATGTGTTTAGTTTATAATTCATGTCTCTGCATGGGCACCACTGACATAATAACATAGGAAAAATATTAATTGGTCACTAGATGGTTCTATTGGGGAGGTATCGGGTTACTGTTGTATTCCAAATAAAACCATTAAGAGTGTGACATTTTACAGCATTCAAAGAACCAAACTCATACAATTCTGGCTATCAACTAGAGAATTTTGTCAGATATTCAGATATTCAATATTTTTTCCCATTCTGTGGACGGTCTTCCACTGTCTTGATGGTTTCTTTTGCGTCGCAGAAACTTTTCAGTTTGATGAGAACTCTACTCAGAATACAAAATTCATGTTTTAAAACAAATATTATATTTTTATGGTTATTGCTTAGATAAGAGAATAAGATATTTAATAAAAAACTTTAGAATTGAAATACATACAGACAATATAAAAGATAATTCAAAAAGATTATTTTCACTTTATATTAAAAATCAACTATTTCATTTCATCTCTCTCTCCCTCTCTCTTTTTCTTTCTCTCTTTCTGTCTCTCTCACTCTCTCTCTCTCTCTCTTTCTGTCTTTCTCCCTCTCTATCTCTCTCTCTCTCTCATACACACACATCTTGATAATTTCAAATTTGGGGTTTATTTTAAGAATAATTCAGATGATAATGCAAACCTGAAAGATTCTTATTGTAAGTATTTCTGCTGTTGAGAGATATTTAGAAGTACATTTTTAATAATTACTGGCTTGTTCAGAACAAACCAAAGATTGACATGTTTTAAACATCATCTTTACAAATAGTTTTTCTCAGCATTGAAAAAAAGTTTAAAACTATGCTTTTCCTATCTTTATTTAGAAGCAAAAGTATATTTTAAGAGAAAAGAGAAGGAATCTCTTTAGTTGGTATAGTGCATGTTCCTCTGGTATGAGACTTTCTTAAGTCTGGTTTATTATCTTCCTTGTTAACAGGAAGTAGCAATGGATACAAAGTTTTTCTATTTAACCAAAGTTTACTCTGAAGAAATTAAGAGAGTTTATAGTCCATGAAATGACTTGCTCTAGGCTTCCATAACCAGGTAGATTTTTTTTGGCAGAATGGTGCAGTACAAGCTGTTTAATGATGTGGTAGACTAGGAAACAATGTGTCTCTTAGCTTATATCATGGCTCTGACACTCATAAACTGTTATGATCTTAGGAAAAGTAGGCAAGCTTATTACTATTTTTCTTCTGAAACAAAGGGCATAATAATAAACACCTGTGAAACTCTTACAGGATAATGGATGCATGCAAGGCAATTTGCAGAGTGTCTGATACATTATAGACTATTATATGGTTAACTATCTTTTTTTGTTACATATTCCATTTTAGTTTCCCATGTTTAATGTTCACAGCATTGGGAGATAAATTATAATCTTCATATTACAGTGGAGTCACTTCAAGCTTATAGGTTCAGTGACTTGTCCACTGTCACGCATTACTGATTTGAATCCAGGAGACCCCTCCACCACTCATCCGGCCTGAGCAATACCTGGCACCACATAGATGTTAGCCGGAGACAATGATGCTGCATTTGTGTGAGAGGGGCAGACCCATGCTATTTGGTTACATAATTTAATGGAAAGATACTGCCAGGGAAGCGTGGCGTTTACTTACAGAAACCCATAGTAGCCAGAGCTTGTGCCAGTTCCAGGTTGTCCTTACTCAGGCATATTGCAATGTTATTTGGTCTTTGCTTCCCTGGCTATGAAGAAAAAACAGGTTTCTTCTATTCTTTACTCTGAATTCCAACTCGAATATCTCACATACTGTCACACTGATTATGTAAATCTGAATAGCTTCTCTCCCTAAAGCAACAGTATTTGATATTGCTATATTTCAGCTGTTAATTGGGGGGGGGGCAGGAGACAGATTCATAGAAAGGGAAAAAAATTACAACACAAAATATAAAAACTAAAATGTATATCTCCTGAGCAAGCAATCTAAAAATCAATCGTCAAAGAAATGCCAATCAACAATTTGAAAAGCAAATTTTAGAAGAAAAATACAATAAAAAATATGAGAAGATATTGAACTTAAGCATGCCAAAAAATCTTCACAGGCTGTATCTAATTTTTAAATAAAAGGTACAGAATTTGAATTGCACAATCCAATGCCTTTTCCTTTGCCTCCACATTCCAGGTTTAATGAATCAATAAATGTGCTCTTTCTTCCCATAAATAAATCTGAAAATCCAATTTTGATTGACATTAAAATCATTGTTCCAGGACTGAACACCAGTTTAGACCCATTGTCATTGGGCCTCACTGTCAATGTAAAAATCTTCTTTTTTGTTTTAGATGGGATTACTCATTCTGAATCTTCAAATACTGTGTTCAGTTCAAAACAAAATATTTAGGAGGCACAAAAGGTTTTTGACAGTCCAAAATAGCATTAAATGTACATTGCTCATTTATCTGAGTGTTATGGTTTGCATTATGTTTTCCCCAAATTTCATATGTTGAAGTTCTAGCTCTTAGTACCTCAGAATGTGAACTGATTTGAAAATAAGATTAGAGTGGATATAATTTGATAAATCAAGATGAGATCATGTTGGAGGAGGATGGGCCTCTAATGCAACATGACTAGAGCACTTATTTTTAAAAAAGAAATTTAGACATGTATACACACAGAATGCCATGTGGACATGAAGGGAGCAATTGGGGAGAGATGTTTACAAGCCAAAAGTCACCAAAGATTAAATTACCAGAATTCAGGAGTGTGGCATAGTCTATTCTATCTCATAGGCTCAAAATATATCAACCCTACAGATACCTTGATCTCAGACGTCTAGCCTCCAGAACTGTCAGACAATAGATTTTGGTTGTCTCACCCTTGCAGTTTGTGATACTTTGTTATAACCATCCTCCTAGCTAACTAGTAAACTGAGGTTGTTTCAGCAACATACTGCGAGACACTTCCCATCTAAAGAAGCTATAAAATATATATGAAAATAACAAGGCAAAGTCCAAGGCAGTTTTATTTCCTTTCAAAACTGAGTGGATGATTCAAACATGTTAAAAGGAAAATAAATGAGAAATTTCTAGGAGGTACTTATGCATCAGGTGACAGTATAAGTCAATAGATTAATAAATCATAAAAATAAAAGCTTTCTCTATATTATACAACAAACAACCTTGAGTGTCAGAAAAGCTCTCATAAGCAAAGAAACAAAACTGTGCAGTTCTGGAGTCACACTTTATAGTTAGATCTTCAATTACCATAACTGCTGACTTTTACAGATCATTGAACAACTTGTAGAAACTAGACCTACACCTAGCATCCTATAGACATTCAATCCCTGATAGCTATATAGATTCCCATATCTGTATTAGAAATAAATTGATGATCTGTCTGATCATAAGAATTAAGAAATAAAATTAGCTTATAAATCTATCTTATTCCTTACCCTAATAGTCAAAGCAGAGGAGTGATGTCATGAAGATGTCAGAGTAGACAATATCAGCCTTCATTCATACACACACACACACACACACACACACACACACACACACACAAAGCATGTGTAGACAGCTACTCACAAACCAAAATAGCTCAGAGAAGGCTCAAGCATTTATGAAAATAATCTGCAGCAACAGACTGGACCAAAACAAAACAAAACAGACAATATCAACATAGAAAGGACTGCTGGTGAGATCAGCATACCTGAGCCACCAGGAGACTTGTTGGAACAAAACAGAAAGGTGGAAACTATCAGTAACAGTTCCAGTGTCCTAATCTGCAGAGGACACTGGTATTTCTTGCCACTAATGTAACCAAGAGTAATTCCCCTTGAAAGGGAGACACAGCTGCACAGCCAAATTAAGCTGTTTTAGAAAAGAAGACTGCATCTATCCTAATCTCTTGTATGCTCCAACCCCAGAGCTCTAGCTGCTTTGCAAGTGCCCACATTGCAAATCCAAGTTTGGTGACTGCGTTAGGCTTACCCATGCCTCAGGCACTAGGAATGAGAGTTTATCTCTAGGACCCAGGGAATAAGCTAGCTCACTCCATGTGCTCACAATCCAGGCACTGACTCAGCTGCCATGGAGAGCTAGGCCTTACCTCAACCCCTCTCTGATTCTACACACACCTGTGCTCTCATTCTTGGCTTCTCTGACTGCTTCACAAACATCTATACTTCACATTCTGTTACCAATGCGGCAGTGGAGGGATGCCTGTGCCCCAAGCATCAATAGGAGTACTTCCCTTGATCCCAGAACCATGGTCACTCCATGCATTCCCATGCTTCAGGCCTCAGCTCCATGTGTACCATGCATCAGGCATTAGTAGCACTCATATTGCAAGTGAATTCATAGGCCAGACCCAGAGCTCAGAGGGACCCTCTCAGCCACAACTTCCCCACTAGGAGAAAAAGAGACTGGAAGAACGTTAGCAGCAATCATCGCCAAATACTCCCACGGTGCTCATCGCCACTGTGGACATCAAAATTTTGGCTTCTGAGGATCCCTGCATCTTCACCAATGCTGACCTCAGCTGACAGAGCTGCTTAGAGACTACACAGTTGCCCCTCATTGATACCAGAACTGCTGCCCGCCAACCAGCAAGTACTGTCACATTCCCTTCCTCCCACAGAAAAAGGTCTTCCCACAGCAAAACTAGGCAATAGAGACTGGAAGGGGTTACTGTTTCATCAAATTCACAGACATAAATGTATGGCAACAAGAAACATGTTAAACCAAGGAGACATATCACCACCAAAAGAACACAATAATCTCCCAGTAGACCACCCAAAGAAATGGGGATATATGAAATGCCTGACAAATAATTTTTAAAAATTGCTTTAAGGAAGCTTAGCAAACTTCAAGTAAATAAAGAAATAATACAGTTAAATGAGGAAAAAATAAATGACCAATACATAAAATTTAATAGAGAAATTAAATGTATTTCTTAAAAAAATCAAACAAATTCTGGAGCTTAAAATACAATAAATGAAATGAAAAATGCAGTGTAGAGCATCAGTAACACAACTAAGCAAGCAGAAGAAAAAAATCTGTAAACTCAAATATAGGTTTTTTGAAAATATACTGTCAGAGGATAATACTAATAATAAGACAACAAATAGAATGAACCATAGTCACTCCATGCATGCCTATAAGCATAATATATAACGAAAAACAATATAATAATATAATAAATAATGCTAATAAAATAATTTAAAAATGAAGAAATCTTATGGATTTATGAGATTGCAAGCATCAAAAAAGCAAATCTTTGAGTCACTGAAATTAAAGGAGACAAGAGAGTTAAAAGGTTGAAATTTTTATTTAAATTAATAACAGCATAAAAATTTACAAATCTAAGAAAAGATATAAATATCCAGATGCAGAAAGATCAAAGGTCTCCAGCAGAATAAATCCAAAAAAGGCTTCACCAAGACATATTAGAATCCAATTGTTAACCAAAAAAGAAAGAAAGAGAGAGAGAAAAGAATGCTAAAAGCAGCAAGAGAAAACAAGCAAATCACATATAAGGAAGTTTCAATGAAGTGGCAGTACATTTCTCAGCAGAAACTATATAGAGTAAAAACAGTGAAATTATATATTTAAAGTGAAGAAAATACTGTCAAACAAGAAAATTATACCCAGCAATATATCCTTCAGAAATAATGAGATAAAGATCTTTTCTGACAGAAGGATCGCCGGAGCCCAGCAGGTCGAGGCTGGGGTGGCCGGGAGTGGCCACTGCACTCCAGTCTGGGCTACAGAGTGAGACCCCAACTCAAAAAAAAAAAAAAAAAGATTTTTTTTTTCAGACAAACAAAAACTGAGGGAACTTATCATCACTAGACTTGTTTTATAAGAAATACTAAAGGAAACTTCTCAAGCTAAAATAAAAAAGATGTTAATTAGAAATGTGAAAACATATGAAAGCATAAAACTCACTGGTAAAAGTAAGAAAGCAGTCTAACTCAGAATACTCCAATACTGTTATAGAGGTATATAAATAACTTTTTTTGTTATAAAGGTTAAAGGACAAATCTAATAAAAATGATCATAGCTACAATAATATGTTAAAGAATATGCAATAGAAAAAGATGCAAAATGTGACATTAGAACAAAACGGGAGGAGGGATAGACTAAAAGTGTGGCGCTATTTTATGTTATAAAAGTTAAGAAAAAGCCGGGCTTGGTGGCTCAACCTGTAATCCCGCACTTTGGGAGGCTGAGGTGAGTGGATTGCCTGAGCCCGCGGGTTCGAGACCCGCCTGGGCAACTTGGCGAGACCTCATCTCTACAATAAATAAAAAATCAGCCGGGTGTGGTAGCGCATGCCTGTAGTTCCAGCTACTCGGAAGGCTGAGGCGGAAGGATCGCCGGAGCCCAGCAGGTTGAGGCTGCGGTGGCCGTTGCACTCCAGTCTGGGTGACAGAGTGAGACTCCAACTCAAAAAAAAAAAAAAAAAAAAAAAAAAAAAAGTTAAGAAAATAGCCTGTTCTAAATTGTTTTATGTAAGCCTCTATGGTAACTACAAAGCAAAAACCAATAGTAGATGAACAAAAGATAAAAAGTAAGGAATCTAAGCATAATGCTAGTGAAAATCTCCTAATCACAAGGAAGACTGATATAAAGAAAGAAAGAAACAAAGGATCTACAAAACAACTATAAGACAATTAACAAAATGGCATTAGTAAGTCATTATATATCAGTATTTGCTTAATATATAAATAGATTGCATTCTCTAATCAAAAGACCTAGAGTGACTGAATGAATAAAGAAAACAAACTAGAACAAGATATAACTATATGCTGCCTACAAGACCCTGAACCTTTAAAGACACAAGTAAACTGAATATAAAGGAAAGGGAAACAATGTTCTGTGCAATAGAAAAACAAAAGGGAGTTGGGGTAATTATATCAGGAAAACTACAGTCTAAGCAAAAACTATAAAAAGAGACAAGGAAGTTCATTATAGAAAAATAAAAGGGTCAAATCATCAAGAGCATACAACAATCGTAAATATGTGCATAAAACATTATAGCACTTAAATATATAAAGCAAATATCAATAGATTTCAAAGGAGAGATAGACTGCAATAAAATAATAGAAGGGGAATTCAATGCCCCACTATCAGCAATAGCAAAGTATCCAGACAGAAAATTGATAAGGAAACATCGAACCAATACTACACTTTAGACCAAATGGACCTAACAGACAAATACAGAACATTCCGTTCAACAGCAGAAGAATAAATACATAACATTCTCTGGGAGAGATTATATATTAGGCCACAAAACAAGTCCTAACAAATTTAAGATTAAAAATGATATTTTTAATTTTTCTTACCACATGGTATGAAACTAGAAATCAATAATAGAAGAAAATTCAGAAAATTCACAAACATGGAAATGAAATCATGTTTCATTAAAAATGAAAAATACTCCGAGACAAAAAAATGGAAACGCAACTTTAAAAAACTTAGAAAAAAATAGCAAAAGCAGTTCTAACAGGAAAATACGCAGCAATAAATACCCACATCAAAAAAAAAAAAAAAAAAGAATGCTTTCTAAGTGTCAAATCTTTGCTTAGTGCCTTAGAAATGTTCAATTCTCACACAAGCCCTGGGGTAAATATAAATTATCCCCATTTCCCAGAGGAAAAACCAGAGGAGTTAATTAACACATATAACGACCCAGAACTTGTAATTTGCAGAAGTGGGATTTTGAAATGATATCATTATATACAAAATTAAATAGGACTTCAGTTCTATTTTCTTTGCATTCTGTTTCTTTTTATTTTACTGGACTGTAAATCTCATGAGAAATGGGATACGTCGTTTTATCTGTTGCTTAACACAATTTCTGGCACATAGTACTCACTTAACATGTTTTAAATTAATGAATGAAGAAGAATTCACTGCCCAGATTCCTTTAGATTGCAGGCGGGTAGGCAAAATGTGTTTAATGTTTGATATATATGTCTTCATAGTTATGGACATTTGCTTTAAATTTTGCAGCATCCTTGAAAATAAGGCAATAAAGAATGCACTAAATCTGAGGCAGGAGAAACCACTCTGCTGTTTCTTTTGTAAGAGAACAATGAATTACATCTTAAAAATCAAATGTAAAGAGTAAATTACATTTTAAGAAATAATAGTTAGCCATGACATTGGAAGGCTGTGACTTTTCACCACATTTCTTGGTGTGACATATCTTATTGCAAATATAAGTCTTCAACAATCAAGACTCAGAGATGTTACTTCCTGGAACATGATCTCCCCTTTTATAATGGACAGCGTTTGCAAACCGTGCATTTAAATTACACTTAAGAAGCCTGTTTTGTAATGTGAAGGAGATACCTCTACAACTCTGCCTGGCCTGTAAGGTAACAAATAAAGTATGCTGAGATACGGATTTCTCTTAGGATCAGAAAGTGTCCGTTTTCATAACTTTCAATCAGAAAACCATTCTTTGTCCTCCTATAGGTCTTCAGAATTTCTTGGGTTTTGCCAGATTCTTTTGGGGGTATCCGCTAATACTCGCACAACGCTGATTCCCAGCTATTTCTACATCCTTTATTTTCAACATCCTACTAGATATTGCACCTTGATGTCCCAACCTAAATTCAACCTAAGGTGTTCAAAACATGAGTCACTATGTTTCTCTCCTCCTCTTCCACCTCTCCTCCCCACAGAGCAAAAGGTTGCTGTGTCTACATTTTCCAGGTAGTTATCAGAGTCATCCCTCCTTTTGTTTATCCTTAATACAAAACCATTCAACAAATCTGACAATGTTATTTTTAAAGAATCCTCCGAAACTAGCACCCTTTACTGTTCCCCCAGTTTTGCCTTCATTTCTAGTTCTTACCACTATCATTTTGAATTACAGTACAACCAGGTATCAGTTTCTCTCATTCTAATTCATATTCCACCCTTCAGTCCCAGTTTTCTAACTATAAATAAAACCTTACCAAACCCACTTAACGACTTAGCCAGTTCCTTAATTGTTTCTCACAGTCCAATGCCTCATTTGTAGCACACAAGGATTCAACCTAGTTTTTTGTTTTATCTCCTGTCACATGCCTCATGTACATATTTTTCTAGTCAATCTGGATGTTTAAATCATCTTCAATAGATGCTGAGTTCTTTTTAATTCCTTGCTTTTGTACATACTATTCTCTATGTCTGATATGTCTTCCCTTGCCTCACTGTCTGGCAAAATTTGACTTATCCTTTAGGACTCAGATCAAATATCATCCTCTCTGTGAAATGCTGTTTTCCCCTAGAAAGACCAATCAGTCTTTTTAATTCTGTGCTTTCACAGTACACAGCAGTCAGCAGGATCTTTTTAAAACATAACTAAGATTATATCATATTTCCGTTGAGCACCATTCAAGGGCTCTTTATCCTACTTAGAATGAAATCTAAATGCCTTACCCTGTTCTGCAGAGCCTCTCTTAGAGCTAGGTAGTGGGACCTCAGCATGTCGAAACATCACTCATGATATGTTTATTAAAGAAGACATGGGTGCTTCTGTCATTGAGTTCCAGTGTTTAGTGGTGAGCACAGCACAACACAGGGAGCGGCAAATCACAGCTCTATAAGCCAGATCTCGTCTTCCTATTTTTGCAAATAAAGCTATATTGAAAGACAGCCATGTGCATTCATTTACGTATACTCTACATCTGCTTTTGCGCTACACCAACAAAGTTAGTTATTACAAGTCTAATGGCCTGGAAAGCCAAAAACATTTGACGTTTTATAGAAAAATTTGCAAGCCCCTGCCAAACCCATAACTCTAAATATCTGCTCTTGTGACAACCTATCTTCAGGCTCAAAGAACCACATCTCAACAACTGTTTACCTTTGTCTCCCAAACAAAAGTATGTGGTCTCCATCTGTACTACTGCCCCAATTCCTTACTACTACTAATATATTTTTAATAATTTACTAACAATGTGTGACTACTGGAAGCAGAATATGTTTGTTATGAGGACAGGGACCTCATCTAATGTTTAACATGTATACTCAGGGTCCAGGACAATGTCTGAAACATAGAAAATATATAATATATGTTGGTTTAGTAAATACCTGTTTATGGCATGAACAGTGCATTGTAATTATCGGTGGTCATGGATTTCTCTTTGTTGACAAAAAGTTCTCAATGCTTAATTCAGTACTGACTAAAAAAAAAAATACTTCTTTAAAGGAATGAATGAATGAATAAATATACAGATATATACATTATTGAAAAAATTCATTAATTGAGAGGTGTATATTCCTAATTCAATTAATGGGGTATTTTAGACCTTGGGTTAATTCTTTAAGCACTTTAGTTTCTTCAAGTACTGAATTTGGGGATCACCTTCTTCCATCACTAAGTGTATTTTTGAGTTAATTTGTGGAAGCCTGTGAAATTCTTCCACTGATCATCATATCACTTTATTATTGTTGTGTCTCAGCCACCAGCTCAGAACATGCAATTTGCCAAGAACATGTTCAAAGCAGATGGACCTGAAATCTGTGAAGCTTTTATTATTTTCATTAGCACTTGCCACAAAGGACAAGAGCCTCTATAATCAAACATTCCTGACAGCCTGACAGCAGTGGCCACCCCAGCTTGCTCCTGCTTATATGAACTTGGTTGCTACTAACACAAGGAGAGATGTGAGTCAAACACAGAAAAAAAAAAAGGCTATCTTATTAATAATTTGTTGCCTTCCTAAAAATTTCCTTGGCACATATAAAAACTGAATAACATGGGAATAAAATCTGGACACGTTCTCCTCAAATAGACGATATCTACATTGATTATTTCAGTATCCCAACACACTTTCTTTAACAGATAATGATCAAAAGTTTGTCTTGATGTCCTTCTGACTAAAAGCAACTGCTTGACTTGTCATCAATGGGTTTTACATTTGCCCATGAAGTTGTGTATGTGCATTGTAGCAAGCAGACAGATGCAAGGGCTAGAATGGTATTCTCCCCATTTAAAGAGTGTCACTATTGTCTCCTAGTGCTTCATTCTGAATAAATTCCCACATGCATATATGTTTTTCAAAAGAAGGTAATTAAATACATAGAATTTTTTTCCAATTTTCTTTTCAATTAAGAACATCTATATCTCTGTTTCAATGAATTATCACAATATGTTTTTAATTAAACAAAGTCACATTTCTTATGATATTGAGTTGTTAAAGAGACCAGGAATTTATTTTGTCTTAAATAAGGAGAAAATAGAGATTTATAAAGAAAGATGACTTTGTGACCACAAGATGTCTTTGTGACTATGTAGCTCCACCCCATCAAATCCATACTGAAATAACCGTAAGAATTTCCCAAATTGAGGGTGGGTGCTGTATGAGGGGGGACCTCCAATAAAACAGAATTATCTTTTAGAGGGTGTATCTCTAGTAGTACGGGCTCTCCCCACTAGGTAAGTGTTCTAGGCAACCATCAACAGTGTACCAAAAATTCTTGAAGAAATTTTCTGGTTGAAGTTCCAAGAAGACAGAAATAGTGAGTTTTATTCCCTTTTACAAACTAGTAATATCATATATTCAAGAAAGTCTCTGAAAAATCATTGTAATCACTAATGACAATCTAATACTTATTTTGGAAGATATTTCCTATCAACATTTCCTATCCCACATGCTCTTCTGGACCCAGGTGGGCCTTTGTGATTGCCTCAGTGACTAGACTAAGATAGAAGTGACACTATGTGAACTCCAATGCCAGGTCACAAAATGCAATAGTGTAGACTTCTACCTGCTTCTCTCAAGACACTTGTTCACTGAACCAGGCACCACACTGTGAGAAAGGCTAGGCCACATGGAGAGACCACATGCAGGTGTTCTGGTTGAAAGTTCCATTCTATGGACTGTCTCCCTACTCTCTTGATGGTTTCCTTTGCTTTGCAGAAGCTTTTCAGTTTGATGAGGTCCCACTAACCACAAGTGGACCCGAAATATTTATCATAATACTATAGGAAAGGGATTCGCAGTAACAGGAAACTGCTGAGGGTCGGGGGAGGCAAATGACGTCAATAAAGGTACATGATCTCAAACCAGGCGAAATGGGAACCAAAAGGAGATCCAAAGTTTACCTGTAAAATGACCACTTATCTACCTAACCCTGAATTCTACCCCATATCTTTAAAATAAATTAATTAAAAATGCAAAAAAAAGAAAAGAAAGTTCTGCTGCTACCCACCTAACATTCTGAGTGAACTTTCAGACAAATGAAGGAAATCCATCTGAAAACTCTCTTAGCGATAACTGTTATCTTTGTGTATCTTTGTGTATCTTTGTCTGTAGCATTGTGAATGCTAAAAGCAAGAACCATCTAGCTGAGCCTAATCAACTCCCAAAACCCTGAGAAATAATGTTAAAAAATAGTTATTATAGCTACATCCACCATATTTGTGGTGGTTTGTTAATGATAATTGGATAACAGCTAACAAAAAATATATATACATAAAATAAGAATGGGTAAGAAGCAGAGGAGAAACTAAACTAGAGAAAGCATAAAGAATAAATAAATAACCTAGCAGCCGAGTTGTAACAATAAATACAAATTATTGAAACATTCCCCAGCTGGAAAAACTACTCAGATTGAGTTAAAATAGCAAATTAACTTATCAGCTACTTATAAATGCCCAAAATGAAATTATAAAAAGGCCAAAAATAAAATAATAAAGAATATAATAATCTGGTTATTAAATTCAAACATTAAAAAAACAACAAAACAGCCGGACTTGGTGGCTCAGCCTGTAATCCCACGCTTTGGGAGGCTGAGGTGAGTGGATTGCCTGAGCCCGCGGGTTCGAGACCCACCTGGGCAACTTGGCGAGACCTCATCTCTACAATAAATCAAAAAAATTAGCCGGGCATGGTAGCGCACACCTGTAGTTCCAGCTACTTGGAAGGCTGAGGGGGAAGGATGGCCGGAGCCCAGCAGGTCGAGGCTGCGGTGGCCGGGAGTGGCCACTGCACTCCAGTCTGGGTGACAGAGTGAGACTCCAACTCAAAAAACCCCAAAAAACAAACAAACAAAAAAAAGTTTAAAAAACAACAAAACAATCCTAACAAAAACAAGTAATAATATAAAGACAAATACGACTAATAAAACAGAAACTAATAGAATTGCTGAGTAGACCTAAAAACTCTTCTACACTACACTGAAAGAAACCCTTCTGAAAGTCCAATTAAGGAAAACAAGGAGAACAACAAAAATAATATTAAAAGGAAGAATAACAACATTGCCAAATATACAAAATCTGTCTTCAAAATCATTATGATACAAGCAGCTAAATGTAAATATTTGAATGAAATGAATGAATTGGAACAAATTTAAATGTCTCAAGTTGATTCAAGGAGCAGAAGGCCTGAAGAGAAGAAATTTCAAATATTATTATAAGTTCACTTACAAAAAGTGTTCCATTGCCAGAATGTTATTTAAGTTGTGAATTATTTTAAAACAGTATGGAGTATAATTCCAATGATAAAAAATTGTTTAGAAATATTAACAAAGTGGAAAACTATCTACTTTCAAGCAAAATTATTATAATTTTCACTCAAGAACCTGATCAATGCTTTTGGTTTTAAGATATCACTGAAAACCAACAACATATTCTAAATTTTTATCAAAATGGAGTTTTGTATAATAACATTAGCATCATTTAAGTATCTTCCCTGCTAAGAAGAATGTGGGAAATTTACTTTTAAAGGTTTTCGTTGCTGTTGCACTGTAGAACTTCTGAGTCAATAATAAAATAATGAGTAGTATTAATATCCAAGAGTGTAGAAATCAGTGCTTCCAAACCTTTCTTACTATAAAATGCTTTTTATCCACAGAATATTATTAGTATTCCATAATAGAGTGGAATTAATGACTGCAGTACACAATTGAATAAATGCTGCTATAAACCAATTTCACTTTGAACGTAAATAGAAAATATGTCAAATCAAGAAATTAACATGGATGTATTCCTATTCATAACATCTAAACATAATACCAATATCATAAATAGGTAGTACTGTTAGAAACTGGCAACATCATTCTTGGTGCTAAAATCTTAAACACAATACCAATAAAATGATGAACAAAATAATAATGTCTACTATCACTAGAGTTTATTTTTACTTAAAAATAAAGACAATGCAATAACACATGAAACAATAAGAAGATGTGCAAATATTAGAAAAAGGGATACACTGGTCAGAGTTTGCAGAGGATATGCCTATATATTTCCCCCAAAACAAGAGAATCAACGAAAAAATAGACTTAGTATATCAAGTCAACAATTTAGCTAGCATATCATGTGATCTAGTAACTGGCAGCAATATTTTAAAATAATTTTTGAGATATTCTCATTTAATTCAAAGAAAAGAGCTAATAAATTATAATTGCTGTAGTGATATGTTTTTTAAAAATACATATTTAAAAATGAAAGGAAATAGATCTCCAGTTCATAAGGTTATAGGTGATTTTACTTTTATTCTTTATGATCTTCTGTACTTTTTATATCTTACAAAAGTAGCATACACTCAGTATAATCAGACTTTCATTTTATTTTTATTATTACTAATACTTTAATTTGGCCCTTTTGTCTACCCAGAATTCTTTAAATACAGTGTAGTCTAGGGGTCTTTCCTTGGTGTTCTACTCATCCTGCTATACATACATTAGATGATGTTTTCCAAATCAATTGCTGCAAACCTCATCTGTATACTGATGATACTTTCAAATATAATTAACTACTTATTGGACAAGTTCATTTATTTGGTGCAGAGAAACCTTATAGAGATAATGTGTGGGTAAAATGGAAGTTCTTCTTCTTCCAGATATCAATCTTTTCTGGAGTTAACTATTGAAACAAAGAACTTTCAATGTGCCCAGTTATTGAGATTAGCAGAAGGATGCTAAAGAATTATATTATTTGAATGAATGATGGTTTTAGAAAATAAGTGATATTTGAGATGTGTCTTGGAAAAGAACTAAAGTACCACCAGGTGTAAAACTGGGACATTAACTGCACATGAAAAATTGTGACATCTGATCAGACGTCAAAGTAAAAACTGAAGCAAAGCAGAAAAACAAAGCATTATAATTTGAGATAGCCAGAGACAGATAGCCTTCAGATGCGTTCCTAGTAGGAGTACACTGAGCTGACAACCAGCATAATTGAAAAATTATTGCATGTGCTTTAGAGACTATTGCAAAGTGAGCCTTAGCTAATAGTAGCCTAAGAAGATATTGACACTAGCCTTTTTAAATCAGAGGTCTGAAGACAATGTGTTCAAACCATGCTTAGAAACGGTTTGAATGGTTTTATTGCTTAGGTTAATTTCAGGAACATTACATAAACACTTCGATTCTGATGTCCAGAATATATTCACTTTTGTGTTGCAATTTTTTGGTATCACATTTAATACAAATTGAGGTCCTTCTTCAAGATAGTTTTTAAAGAGCTCAAAAGAAGAAAATATGTTACTTCTGTCATACAAATCTCAAAAAACAAAATGGTATAAGTAAAACGGTATAAATATATATTATATTTATGGGAAAAAAATAGAATGAAAATTAAAAAGTAGACTTAAAACTCATGGTGTCATGCTGAGCATGGTGGCTCACTCCTGTAATCCCAGCAGTTAGGGAAGCAGAAGCAAGAGGATTGCCTGAGCCCAGATGTTCAAGACCAGGCTGGACAACTTGGCAAGACCTCATCTCTACAATAAATCAAAAAAATTAGGTGGGTGTGGTAGTGGGCACTTGCAGTTCCAGCTGTTTGGAAGAATGAGGCAGAGGGATGGCTTGAGCCAAGCAAGTCACAAGCATGCCACTGCACTCCAGTCTGGACAACGAGTAAGACTTTGACTCAAAAAACAAAGAAAGAAATAAACTCAGGACGACTTATGTAGACGCAAGTCAAATTTATATAATTGAGTCTTTCAATAGTACAATCAGTCCTCCATGTCTCTGAGTTTTACATCCGTGAATTCAACCAAGTGTGGACAGAAAATATTCTAAACATAAAACAATAAAAATAACATTGAAACAATAAAAATGAATATAGGGGTTTTAAAAAAACTTTAAATTAAACAACTATTTACATAGAGTATACATTGTATTAGGTTTTATAAGATATTAGAAATTATTTAAAGTATACAGGCATATGTGCATAGGTTATATACAAATACTATGTCATTTTATATCAGGGGCTTGAGTATTCCTGGGTTTTGGTATTTATAGAGGGTCCTGGAACCAATCCTCTACAGATACTGAGAGATGACTCTATATGAAGCATAAAAAGAAAATTGAATGCTAGTTTTTATCATAAATACCAGATAGATAATATTATAATATCACTCTCTGTTCAGAATTAAAATGTTTCCATGCAAAACAGTACTAAAAGCGTAAACATTGGTATTTGCTCCAAATAACATTATTATTGAAATAGTGAATCTGTTTCTGCTCAGCCTCCAGATTCATCAGAATCTATTAGGCCTGGATGGATTTAATGTGAAAGAGAAAGTAAAACTGGACTTCTAGAAGCTTCCAGCATGGGAACTGCTTTCTTCTGGAATTTTATATCATTATAAAGATTTACAATCTCTAACTTGTGGGTCAAAGCAAGTCATTCACATATAATTTATCGTAATCTATTCCTAGGAACTGATGTCAAATGGAATCTAGTACCCTTGGCTCCTCTAATCACAATAAGTTATTTCAATCAGCAGCAATGTTCAAAGAGTCTCTGCGTGTACGGTGACACAGCTTGAAACACCCCTTTCAAGGCACTTCTGCTATATTAGCTTCTCTACATTTATGAAAATTGACCCCCAAAATATAAGAAAAATAGCACGGCTTATTTTAAAATATATTAAGGAGTGAAAAAGAGCATATACATATATATGTGTGCTTTTGTGTGTGTATATATACATATAATTTGACCAGGAATTTACCAAGTCATCAGGTAACTTAGTGAATAAAACATCAATCATTTAAAAAATCATTACCTATGGATATGTAATCTAATAAAAGAATATTCAGGCTGTTCTGTTTTCAACATATTAAAAATCATTTTTGTGATGTAGATTTTGAATAGTGGATATAGCCCTTGGCTCTATTTAAGTATATTTCAGACATAGCTAGTTAAGAATGTCAGCACACAAGAATACACTTAAGTAATACATTAATAATAATATTTGACTTAAAATCTACCCTAATCTAAAGCAGGATGCTATTAATGTATTACGAATCCATGCAATTATTATAGTAGAATGCACCGAATTTAAAATAGGAGGTTAATTTGTAGTAGTAATTTTATTCTAAAAAAAATGAATCTTAATTCGATGTCTACTAAATGCCTTACCATGTATGTAAAGTTATTTATCATTGTTACTGTAGTATACGATTTGAAAACACATTAAAAATAATTGATTTTTCTGACATCTAATTTGCATCAGGTTATTAACTTTTTTTTTTTTTTTGACTAGGGGTCTCACTGTGTTGCCTAGGTTGGAGTGCAGTGGCACTGGTCATGGCTTACTGCAGTCTGATCAGGAAATACTTCCACCTTAGACTCCTGAGCAGCTGAGACCGATCGGGCTAATTTATTTTTAAAATTTTTTTAGAGACAAGTTCTCACTATATTGCCTAGGCTGGTCTTAAGCTTCTGGGCTCAAGCAATCCTCTGCCTCGGCCTCCGAAAGTGTTGGGATTACAGGTGTCGGCCACAGTGCCCAGCCTCAACTTTCAACTAGAAACACATTAGGCACTAAAAAAAAAAAAAAAAAAAAAAAGGAAAAACCAGTGAAATAATCTTACCAAGAACATAAGATTTTACCAAAGACAGTGAACAGTAAGGACACCAACAGGCATAAGATTTTCACCATCAAATATATTTTACTCTTTAAATTCATTTTTATAAAGCTTTCATCAAATGAGTTTATCAGGCCAAATAAATAATACAATGTTTATGCCCTCCAATAGGCTTCTGAATTTCCAAATGATACATTCAAATGGTATTTCCAAAATGTCTGCAAGGAAATATTTCTTTTCATATACATTCCGATACTTATTCTCGGGAGTTCTAAATCTGAGTGTCTTTCTCTAACTAAGGAGTATTTATTACTGAGTCTAAATTACGTTTCAATTAAAATTTATGTTGAATTAGCAGAACTTCTGTCTCCCCTCAGTCTAAGGGCTTATCCCTTTATACTTAAACTATTGCAGAAACTTCCAGGCCTATGTTCCTGTCTCCAGTTTTTCCTTATCCATGTCACCCATAGGTGGTGTTTGAATCATGAAACGTGTCTACTTAAAAGCTGCATAGTTCTCTATGGTTTAGAGATAAAAATAAAGTGTATTGGAAGCTTTCCACAGTCTGGCCTTAACTCACCTTTTCACTGTCTCCTACTGCTTGTCAACCAAAACTCTTATCTCCGCCTTACTTCTTTAAACTATGTCTCCAGATCACTTTGAAGTCACACTTTTCTTCATGTCTCCAGCAAAAGTTTACACGAAACAAGTGATATTTGTATTAATTCGAAGTCATTGGATCAAGGCCATGTGGAAATCATCTATTGCCATTCTCTCATTTTCTAACTATGGGTATTCAGTGCCCTGGTAAGGTAATTAAGTAACTTCTCCATGACTACCCAGCAAGATAGTGGCAAATCAGAACCAAAATTCTGCCCCACAGAAATACAGTTTTGGGTTATTTCATATGTAAATAATTTAGAAACATTGATCATGGTGATGACGAAGATGTAGTGAGATGTTTTTCTTGCCCATTGAAAACCTGTTGAGTCCCCTCTCTCTCAACTCCCAACTGAGCAATTGCAGAGGAAATAGATCCATTTAAACTCTTGTAGCAATATTTTGACAAAGGAATCGTACTATACCAGTGAGTTTTTATGGCAAATAAGACAAATATGGGACATCTATATTAAATAAAACACGTTTTCAAACCGGATTCTAATTTTTTCTCTGTAATGCATGATACAAAGACCTATTTTCATATCCTAGACTCCTGATAATGTCATAAAGACAAAGTCACATACAAATGTGAACTCCAGTTGGTAACTGGTTCTTCAAGGATCTTGTTGGCCAGAAGACAAAACAAAAACAAACAAGAAAAAAAAACACACAAAAACACATCACTGAAAATGTGTGTAAGCTCGTCTGAGGAAAAAGGCTAACATCCTACATCTTTTAGCATCAAAATGAGTAAGAGCGTACACCAGCAACAAACTCAGCCAACCAACTTCTTCTCTAAAGCACAGGTAAACACCTCAGCAGGAGAAAAAGAGGAAGAAACAAAACAAAACAAAACAAAAAACCCAAAAAACACAAGAGTTATCTCCTGCCCTTGGAAGCACTTGTGTGCAGATAGTGGGTGGCAAAATGGCAGCACAAGGGAAAGAGACACAGATCAAGATTACAGGTTCAAATATAGCATTTTTGTGGATAAGCAAAAAGAAAACTACCAGAGCCATTTTCCCATTATGCACAGAAATCAGAGTAAAATGTGTTACAGGAAAGTTTAGGTTGATGATCTGACACTCCAGCTATCTTCAGGGGGATGCTTGTTTTAAATTATTGACAGTACTCTATCTGATCTATTACTTGCCTTCTATTTGCTTCCTACTAGTCTCCCTCTGTTTACTATTATTTCCTTTTTTATACTATTTTTTATACTATTATTTCCTTTTTTATTATTTCCTTTGATATTTTTTATATTCACCACGTCAAGATTAAACAGCAGAACACAAACCTTTCTTCCACAAGCTATAGTAAACTGAGATTTATCACTGTCTTTTGGTTGATTTTTTTTGGTACATTTGTATGAGCATTTTTTTCAGATGTAATAGAGAATTATCCATTTAGTTCTTCCTTTCTGCATTATATATTTTCACACAAATGGTCGGTAACTAGATACACAGTCACAGCTGATCTTTCTCTATTCTTTATCCCTCCTTTGAGATACCTCCTGGGTAATCATATAGTGGCAGTTGTTTCTATTTTATTGTTGTTGTTGTTGTTGCTGTTGCTGTTGTTTGTTCAAGATGAAACTATAGAGAGACCTGGGCAATAAGAATGGAGGAAGTCCAATTTTAGTTCTGAAAAATAACAATAGATGAGATCTGGTGCGGAAGTGGTGAGAATTACACTCTCATGGACAGACTTAGAATTGGAAAAACATAGCCGAGACTAGAACAGGACAACGCACACAAACACACAAAGTAAATGGAAAATATAAATATAAATAAATATGCTTCATTTATACTACTGCAAAATAAGAGGGAAAATCATGAAAATTGAGAGGCAGAGCTCATTGTTGTGATAAAGCCTTCACATAAAGACACAGGTAAATATAGTCTTTGTGAAAAAAGGACAGAAAACCATAAAGCAGGAAAAGGCAAAGAGCAAAGTCATTATAATAAGACACAGAGATAGATGGGAGAGAGAAGGTAGAATTTTAGGATACAAAATTGCCATCCTCATAGGAAGCCACAAAGAGTAGCATTAACTCTTGAAGCAAATGGAATCACTGATTTAGAAGACAACCCTTGGAGCCTTTCCCAAAAGTTATTTTTAAAAAAGCAACAGAAAAATAATTTGTAAACAATAAAGCAGAAAATGATGAATGAATAAAAGATGAAGGGCAAAATATTACTCTCAGGATTATGGGTGTCATAAGAAATCGTCAAGATCAAAAGCAATAATGAATAGCTCAATGAATGAAAACTTTCTTAACTAATAGAAATCATTTAATACAGGCCCCTCCAAGTTCCAAACGAGGCTAAGTAAAAGCTCCTTCCAAAATCCTACTAGCATTGTTGATCAACTAATACAGCACAAGAAAGCGACATGTACAACATTTAAAGGAAAAACTTTTACAGCTCATTGATTTTCTCACTGCCGAATTGCTTTAATGTGCAAGGAAAACAGAAAGATGTTTTTAGATAAGAAAGAACTCGGCAATATGTCATTCATTTATACTTTTGAAAAACGTATTTGAAACCTCACTCAGATAATGAAAAATAAAAACAAAAAAAGTCAGAGAATAGGGAAATAGAACTTGTAAATTGAGGTTTCAAAATCAAATGTCTCACTGGAGGCAATCTAATAATATAAATGTGTAAATTAGCTGATGAATAGCAAAAGAAAGTGGTGATATTTGTAACAAACTGGAGAGTGCATGCTGCAGGAAGTTATGGGAATTCAAATGCTGGCCAGGCACAGTGGCTCAAACCTGTGATCCCAGCACTTTGGGAGGCTGAGGCGAGAGGATTGCCTTAGCTCAGGGGTTCCAGACCAACCTGGGAAATTTGGTGAGACCTCGTCTCTACAATAAATCAGAAAATAAGATGGGTGTGGTAGCACGCGCCTGTGGTTCCAGCTACTTGGAAGGCTGAGGCGAAAAACTCACCTCAGCCCAGTTGGTCGAGGCTGTAGTGGCTGTGACCATGCCACTGCACTCCAGCCTGGGCGACAGAGTGAGACTGACTCAAAAAAAAAAAAAAGACAAAAATTCAAATGCTGAACATATATTTTATCTTATCCACTGCCTCCATCTAGTCAGAGAGGTGTGATTTTTTGACATTTGAGATGAAAACACACTTAAATTTTCCCTTCCTGGGTTCACATTCTGAACACGGCAGTCAACTTAGATCATCCAGGGGACTTCAGGTACATGAGCAACGCTTAGCCTTGCAGTGGTTTCTGAGCCTGTCCTCCTTCCCCATTCATGCCTATTTCAACATGTGGCATGAATCATGCTGTATTCTTGACTGCATGCTCAACATGGAGTTTAGCAGCGTCTTTGATGTCAGGCTAAAATAATCATACGTTTTACTCCATTCTAGTACAAGCTAATCCAGTTTAACATATATTCATAATTGAGACACTGTGCCAAGAAAGTTAAATTTCTCCAACAAAACCTATTTTTTGCCTTCCCTCCTTCCTCCTTCTTCTCCCTTCTTCAACCATAGTGTGCCTTCTCTCTCCTTTCTCCTCTCTCTCCTCTCTCTCCTCCCCTCTCTATCTCTTCATTCTCTCTCTCTCTCATCCTTATCTCTATGTCTCCCCTTCCTCTTTAAAAAAAGAAAGAAAAAACCTTATTTTTCTCTTTTTAACCTACATAGAGAGGCATCATTGCCAATTTAACTGCTGAAAATTTTTCAAAACATTTAACATAAATGACTCATTGGTTTCTTGAATTTTTTTTTACTTGACAAAGTCTTGCATGCTAATTGGGGAAAAATGACTCTCAAATGAGAAATAGCTCTGCCATATAATTGCCTATATCATAGGTCTATGATTTTGCTTGTATTAACAATGTTTAAAAATCTACTTTTACAGGTAAATGTAATCTATGTAAAGATTAATGAAGAAAGACCCAAATCAGACCTTTCCATTTAACCAAGGAAATGAAAGACGTGTACACTGAAAACTATAAAACCTTGATGGAAAAAATTGGAGGAAAAAAATGGAAAGATATCCCATGTTCATCAATTAGAAGAATTAATATTGTTAAAATGTTCATACTCTGTAAAACGATCTACAGATTCAGTGCACTCCCTATCAAAATACTGATGACATTTTCACAAAAATTGAAAAAAAAAATTCTAAAATTCATGTGAAACCACAAAGATCCTGAATAGCCAAAGCAAACTTGAGCAAAAAGAACAAAGCTAGAAGTATCACACTATCTGACTTCAAAATATATTTGATTACTATAACTTTTATATATATATAAACCATAGTAATCAAAACAGCATGGTACTGGCATAGAAAGACACATAGATGAGTGGAATGGAATAGAGAGCCCAGAAATAAACCTATATACCTTTATAGTCAACAGATTTTTTACATAGATGTCAAGAGCACATGATGAGAAAATGACAGTCTGTTCGATAAATAGTATTGGGAAACTGGATATCTACATGCAGAAGAATAATTAGACTCTTATCTCATACCATATTAAAATCTTAAACTAAAAAAAATTAAGATTGAATCTGTTAAGTCATAATTAAAGTCTTAAATGTGAAACCTGAAATTATAAAACTAACATTAGAAACAGGAGAAAATCTCCATGGTATTTCTCTGGGCAATAATATTTTGGATATAAACCCCAAAGCAAAAACAACAAAACCAAAATTAGACAAACGGGATTACATCAAAGTAAAAACTTTCTGCTCAGCAAAGGAAACAATCAACAGTATAAACAGACAACCTATAAAATGAGAGAATATATTTGCAAATCGTACATCTCATAAGGGGTTAATATCCAAAATATTAGCCTAAGCTTTTGTCATATTTGTTAACAGTAACAAAACAAATAAGTTGATTTTAATAAGTAATTGATCTGAATAGATATATATTAAAAGGAGAGATGCCCACAGCCAACATGTATATTAAAAAATGATTAACATCACTAATCATCAGTGAACTGCAAATTAAAATCACAATGAGATATCATCTCACACATGTTAGAATGGTTATTGTCAAAAAGATGAAAGATAGCAAGTGTTGGTGACGATGTGGAGAAAAGGAAACCTTGGTGTTGATGGAAAAGTAAATTAAGTGTAGCCTTTATGGAAGAGTCTGGAAGTTCTTCAAAACATTACAAATAGAACTACCACATGATCCAGCAATCCTACTACCAGACATATATTCAGTTAATAAAATCAGTACATCGAAGAGATATCTACTCTCTTACGTTTACTGCAGTATTACTCAGAATAGTCAAGATATGGAATCTAAGTGTCCATGAAAAAAAATGAACAAGTTAAAAATGTGGTAGATATATACAATGGAATACTATTCAGTTTTTTAAAGATGAAAATCCCGTGTTTGCAACAACATGGATGAACCTGGAGGACATGTATCTTAAGTGAAATAAGCCAGGCACAGAAGAACAAAAATCACGTGATCTTATTTACATGTGGAATCTAAAAAATGTGAATTCCTAGAAGGTGAGAGTAAAATGATGGTTACCAGGCGATTGGGGGTGATGGTTTATGGAGATGTTGGCCAAGGGATATAAAATTTCAGTTATGTAGGAGAAATACATTCAAGGCATCTATTGTCCAACATGGTGACTATAGGTAATAACAGTATATTGTATTCTTGAAAATTTCAAGAAAGTCGGTTTTAAGAATTCTTACCACAAAAATGAGTGAGGCCATGCATGTGTTACTTCACTTGATTTAGCCATTCCACAATGTATGCATATCCCAAAATAACACAATGTACACTATTAATGTACACCGTTTTTATTTGTCAATTTAAAAACGCACAAAAAAGCAAAAAACTTGTATATTCTCAATGAAAGACTGATAAGTAAACACGTAATCATAATACCATGTAATATGTGCAATCTGCAAGATGCTACAGGACTCTTTATGAAAACATCTAGCACAAATAAGCAGGTGTCTGGGAAGCCTTCTTACCCAAACTGCAAAATGGAAAATGAAAAGGGTAAATAAAACTTGATACTGCAGAGGGATAGATGTTTTTAAAGGTCCTGTAGTTGGAGACAATGTGGCCCAGCTAAATAGTGCTAAAAGCTGAAAGAATAATAAACCATAAATTTGGAAACTCTTGTGCAACATATTAAGAACTTGAACTTCATTCTCTTAGATTAAGTGGGGAAGAGCTACCCAAGAGTTTTAAGCAATGACATGACACAGTCACCTTCACCTTTTAGAAGGAGATCTCCAGTCTGTGAAGAAAGAAGAGGCAAGATTGAAGTCTGGAAAACACGATTGTTAGACTCCAGGTAAGAGATTCTGTGGACAATGAGAAGCAGTAGCTAGATCAGAGGAGGTTATAGATATTAAGGAAGGAAATATGACAGATTGATCTAAGATGGCATTGGATCTAGGTTGTGGACAGAGCAGTCCTTGCCCTCCTCCTGTCCCTCAGAGCTGAAATCTTTGCTGATGGTCATACAGGGAGTCCTAGAGTAAAGCATCTTAGTGGTCAGTTTTATTTTCACCATCAGTCTCTTCCCAAGAGACATTCAGGATCTTTGCCACTGGCTTCTGTCTTGTCATGCTTTTTTGTTAAATTTTTTTCTTTCTTTGCACTGACTTAGTATCTTTCTAAAGTCAATGTTTGCAATTTCTGCTTTTTCTGCAAAAGAATGAAATACAATTTACTCTGAACTTTCAAAGAGTCACAGAGAAAATTTGCATGTTTTCTTTCCCAGAGAAAATCATATTGAAGATAAAAAGTAAGTTATCATTGATCTATTTAATAAATATTTATTAAGAGTCTGTTACATTCCAGGTATGAATTATGGTGCTGGGTTGCAGCAGTGAACAGAACTAATAGTCTGTCTCCCTGGAGCTCTTACTTCAGGGAAGAAACGGACTGTATATATGCTCTCTCTCTCTTTCTCTCTCTCTGTTTCTGTCTCTCTCTCTCTCTCACCAAAAAAAAAAAAAAAAGGAAGTATCTTTTGGAGGGCAGTCACCTTGTAATACAGGCTTCCCTGGCTAGGTAAGTGTTCTAGGAACCCATTGTCATCAGTGTACAAGCTAGGGTTGTTGTGAGAAGCAGTGCTTAGCTTCAGCAAATTTGCTTTTGGAGATTATTTCAACATGTTTTCTCACACCACACTGAATGTTCAGCAGTTTTTGACCAAAAATGGCATGACATTTATGCCCCACTCTCCCTATTCACCGGATCTCATCCCGAGTGCCTTTTTTTTGCTTGTTTGTTTCTGGAATGAAAAAAGCCCTCAAGGGGAAACATTTTGCTGATGTGGAAGAAGTGAAACAAAAAACAGAAGATACATTAAAAGGCATCAAAATTGATGCATACAAAAACCTTTTTTAGCAGTCAAAAAAGCATCTTGATAGGTATATTGTAGCAAATGGAGAGTCCTTTGAAGGTGACTGAAGTTTAAACATGTAAGGATAAATGCACAATCTTTGATAAATAAATTCTGAGGTTTTTGGGTCCCCCCCTCATATGTGTATGTATGTGTATATACAGACTATATATATATATATATATATATATATGTTATATATAATACACACATATGCACATACAGATAGATATGTATAAGTATATATGTTGACATATAACATGTCTGGTGGTTATATGAGGGAAGGCATTGCTATAGTGTGCCAAAACATCATTATGAAAATGGTCTTTGAGCAAAAACCTAAAGAATGTAACAGAGGGAACACACAGATATCTGAGAGAAAGATAGTTTGAAAGCAGGATTCATATGTGATCATTTGCCTAGCATGTGTGAGGAATGGCCAGTGGACAGTTATAACTGGAGTAGAGTGAGCAAGAAAGAGAGGTTGGGAGAGGCACTTAAGGAAGCAGTGGGCAGGAATGGTGTGTAGAGGAAGCAGATCACAAGGACTTTTGTTTTTTACTTTCATTGATTTGGGAAACCATTGGAGAGGGTATACACAAAGGCAATATGTCATCTGTCTTGGGTCTCAAAAGGCTCATTCTGATTTCTGGATACAGGATAGATTATAGGAGGGACGGGATGGAAGCAAAAAGACCAGTTAGAAAGCATTTGCAAGAATCCAAAAGATGGTGGCTCAGGTTGGATTACTGTAGTGGAGGTAGTGAGAAGTCACCATACTCTTATTATATTTTGAAGATATGTCCACAGACTTTGCAGAAGAACCAAGTTGGGGTGTGAGGGATGTCAAGGATGATTTCCGTGTTTGCTGCTGCAGTTTTCATAGACGAGTCTTAAACAAGCCTTTTGGACAAGTCTGCTGGGACTGTCCTCAATTCCTCCAAGTATGTTTTCTCACCCTTTGACAGTCCTTTGCCTTGTGGCTCCCCTGAGATCCTTCTTCTAAGACTTGGACATTTAAGCATCATTCTCTTCATTCTCTATCCCCATCTTCTTCCAAAAATCAATCATCCACATCCCAAGTGTATACAATGTGTGGGAAAACGAAGCTATTTTTTAAAGTGCTATAAATGATTATGACTTAAAAGGATAAATGTTGGTGTTTTGTCCACATAGCCTCTTTTCATCCCTTCAGAATGCTCAATGTGAATAGCAGAATGGGGAGTTAGTTTGGCTCCAGAAGAGTTCTTCTTGTTCTTTGCAAATGATCTAATTTACCCGCATTTTTGGAAAGTACGTTTACTAGATTTGTCTTTTTGTACCACTGAATTACAGACCAAATATGTTTTGCATATCATCAGAAAGCTAGGGAGACAGAAAACATCAGTAGATCACTGAGTGGAAGCCACTAGGAAACCATCATCAAGAGTTCATGGTTGTCCTTTCAACTCTGAGTCAATGACCCATTGCCTTGCATATGGGATGCTGGGTTGTTCTAATGAATTTATCCTGCCTGAAACCTTCTTTTCACATTCAAGGACCATTAAAAACATTTTAAATAGAAGACTGAAATAGCAGGAGGGAAAATGGTAAATCATGTAAAAAAACACACCATGAAAAAACTCTGAACTAGCCTTTCACGCTAGTTAGCTAAACTCAAATTGTTGCTTCTGTAGTCCAGTCATTCAGCCAAAGAATAACTCCTAAACCAAACAAGAAAGAGAATTGCTTCCTCTTGCCTTTTAGCATAGATTCCTTGAAACTCTGAGTAGACATCTGACATGTTTTGCATGTATGGAAGTAAGTATGTATGTATGGAAATATGTATGGAAGATTTCAGATGAAGGAATAATACTGACTATAGAGTTTAGCCATTAACTAGTGAGGGGAAATTTTAGGGAATACCAAGACATTTCCAGGACATTTAATATTTTACTTTGCCTCCACTCAGGCTGTGATGTTTTGTTTCTCTCTACTCCACATTCTTCAGCTCAAAGTGATGCCTCATCCTGAGATTTCCATTGGCATTTGTCCTCCATTTAAAACTAGAAACTCTTCACGTCTTGGGATAATATATAATCGCTAAAATGTGCCAAAACTTTTTGGAAGTATTATGCATACCTACATATTATTGAGATTATTAATGGTAAAAAACTGTTAAAGCAAAACTAGAATGAGTTTCCAAGTGTAAAATTATAATGTTTCAGATTTGGTTCCCATAAGTGGAATCATAATAACTCTTAAATAACAACTTTTGTTTTTAAAAATTAGCTATAATTATTTAAGCAGTCAAAACAAACAGGGAAGCCACCAATTCCATATCAAAATGTTATACACTTACCCATTCTGTCATGACTATGCAAGGACTGTATTTAAAATTACCACCAAGAAACTTACAGTGTGCTCTCAAAATGGAAAATAAAGAAACATATTAAAATGATAGCATTTTGTCGACAGCACTCTAAAGAAGTTGTAATACAGATAGATATGAAATATTATTGTGAAATGCTACCACCTCTTAGAAGAGACTTAAAAGGAAAAATAGTATTTCAGTATGCTTTAGTTCAGCTGGAATGAAGCAAGTCCCCAACAAAGCTATTCCTTAGAATTATAAAAAATAAAAAACTTGAGACCATATCTTCTCTTGTTAGCTTGTTTACTATAGAAGAGAAAGCTGTGATAACAGATAATACAGAACTGGCATTTGCCAAACGACTTTAATTCTTCTTTCCAAAGACTAGTTCTCATTAATTTCAGAAACCAGAGTGACAACTGGGGGGGGGGGGGAACATGGCAAGGAAAATGTATAAAAGCCTACTTAAATAATGTGTTCTGACCCCCTGTAGAATTCAAAGCTGAGAGATAGGAAAAAATTAAACTGAGGTCAACGTTCAATAGGAAAATAGATGCATAAATTATTATGCCTTGACTGGGCACAGTGTCTCACACCTGTAATCTTATCACTTCAGTAAGCAGGGTTGGGAGGATCACTTGAGGCCAGGAGTTCAATACCAGCCTGAGCAACATAGCAGGACCCTGTCTCTACAAAAACCTCTAAAAAAAGAAATTAGGAGGGATGGTGGCAGGCACTTGTAGTCCCAGCTACTTGGGAGCTGGATGGATTGCTTGAGCTCAGGAGCTTGAGGTTACAGTCAACTATGATTCAGCCACTGCACTCCATCCTGGAGCTACTGCACTCTAGCCTGGACAACAGAATGAGACTGTCCGAAAATTCTTAAACCTTGAATGATAAGTAAAATATCAATATTCAAATTAATGGGTACCTCTTGGAGGAGACCTTAGCAACTCATCTAATAATTCAAACAAACCAATTTTCCTGTACAATCACTTAACTTGATTTTGTTATCCAGTTTCAACAACCTTTCATCTATTGAAGCCAAGTACTTGAAATCATCCTTGATATCATTCTAGCTCCCAATTTCACACCTCATTTATTGGCAAATCTTGTCTGCTCTAACTTCTAATATTTTAGAGTTACTATCACCACCATTGCTATCTGTTTGGTTCATGCTGCCATCATTGTTCATCCGGATTACTACAAAAACTTCCGAGTCTGGTCCCTCCGTTTTGTCCTTGTTTCCATTACCCTATTGTCATCTTGGCAGCCTTTTAAAATCTAACACACACACATTGTCTTTTTTTGTTCAAAATCACAAAATACATCAAATAGTTTCCCATTTCACTCAGGGTCAAAGCCAATGTCTCTATAAAACATTTATTTAAAGGCCCTATAAGATTAGTCTCTCTAACCTCTCAGAGTACATCTCCCAATTCTCTATTTCTCTCTCTATTCCAGTAACTGGCCTCCTTTTTCTCATAAATCACATCCTTTCTTGAAGTCTTTGCTCAAGACATTCTCTCATACTGAAATACTCTTTTCTCATATTCAGAAGGTGAACTCCCTCATGGTTTCTAAATGGTTACTTAAATACCCTTATCATCTTTCCAATGAGGCTTATTTTTTATTCTATTCTATTCTTGCTAATCTTTTGTATTCTCTTTTTGAGTCAGAGTCTCACTTTGTCAATACAAGCTAGAGTGCAATGGCACAGCCAGGGCTCACTGTAGCCTTGACCTCCTAGGCTCAAGTGATCCTTCCTCCTTAGCCTTCTGAGTCTCCTGAGAAGCTGGGATGTACTACCACTTCTGGCAATTTTTTTTTTTTTGAGACAAGTTCTCTATATGTTGCTAAGGCTGGTCTCGAACTCCTAGGTTCAAGCTATCCTCTTGCCTCAGCCTTCCAAAGTACTGCAATTACAGACATGAGCCATCATGCCCAGCAGCTTACCCTATTTAAAGTCAAACTTCCCACACGTTTCCTAATCTTTAACTCTTCTGCTTTCTTTTCTTTTGTACTTATTATTTTTAACATACTATATACTTTTTGACTATGAAGATTCTTGCCCATCTAGACTATAGACTCGTTAGTAAGACGTTCTGCTTTGTTTTGGTTCACAGGTATATCTCCAGCACAGAACCAGTTGCCAGTAGATATTTGTTGAAAAAAAATCAATGAATGATGAAACAACTTATTTTTCTTTCTTCCATATAACTTTCCTACTAACAAGACATTTTTCGTTCCATACTTTCCTTTTATTTTCAAATAGAGATTTGGGGGAAAACTTGCATAGTCTGTTAATTAAAATGACTAGTGTTATCTGCTGTTCGTTTTGGGATAGGGCATAAAATTAAGGTTGGCTTTAGCAGATATCAGCATAATAATGGTATGAATTATACATCATCAAAGGAAGACTCAGGAAGTTGTTGAGGTAATCACGGAAAGAAAAAAAAAAATCCCGACAACAGGAAGAGCTTTGAAGATGTATTCCCAGATAGTTTACAATCATAATCAGCACAAGGGAAATGCATATTGAAGGAGGAGACTCCCCTTGCCCAGGTGTGAATTCTCTCATTAGCATGTTAGATGAATTGCTTTGTTAAGTGAAATAAATGATGGTGATATTCCTTACTACAAAGAACTCTGTTGTCAGAAATGGCTCCCAAGACACTTATCACTTCTCATTTCCAATGCCTATTATTATAATTTCTGGTCTTTAATATTTAAGTGGAAAGTTCCCACAAAACTCCCAATGGTTATCCCTAGATTGTGCCTGAAATTCTCTTAGGAAATACCACTGTCCACATCTGAAGCAGAGCAAAGTTTAACCTAAGGAAGTTAACAAATCTTATAATTGGCCTTAATTTTTACCACCTATCATCTGCCCACTTTGTGTCTTACACTCTCTACACACTTTAAATTAGCTCAATTCTATTCTATTTAGACTAAAGCTGTGTTTATTTTTTTCTCTTTTTCTTTCACGCACGTGAGCACGCGTGGATGCATGTGTGTGTGTTCTGTTGAGTAAGAGCTGCACTACCAGTTACCCAGCTCCTGGTGTGTGTCAGGCACTGCACTTAATCCAAGTGCCTTTAATATGAAAACAAGTATTCCTTTGTCCACAGTCCTTTAAACTGGTAAATGCTGGAGTAATACTTTGGTCTAAGTTTCACAATTTAAAATGTTATTTTTCTAAACCACCTTATTGTTTATTTCAGAGAGTTATGTCAGTCCATTTTCTGGATAATTATTAAGAGCATAATTCTGATGGACTAAACAGTGACTATGACAGAACTTGGCAATGAAGACGTAGGTCACTTGGCATCCAGGAAAGAAAAACACATTTCACTAGTTCCTCTGACAACATATCCATACTGGGGAGTTAATACCTTATTTTTATTCAGGTGAGAGTAAATGTACTCAAGTGGAAGAAAAAGTCTGTATGTCCAGAAACCTGTGCAATGAAACCAATCACCTAACTTCTTGGCAATTGGAAGTTCGATGTGTGAAGACCAAATTTTCTCAACTATCCCTTAAGATGAATGTAGGCTAAAAATTTTGAAAGAAAAATTGCTCTACCACGTGTATAAAGGAAAAAAGCTAAAGACAAAGGTATAAAGCATCTAAATTTCCACTTTTGGAATTTTGTTTTAGTAGCTGTCTTGAAAATCAGACATCCAATATTTCCTCACCCCTATTAAATTGCAACTACAAATAAATGGTTATTTTGCATGTATTTAATATCCAAGATCCCAAAAGTAAGCAAAAGGACAGGATACTATTTAAAAAACTCAAATAGGGGTGAATCAATAGTTACAGGGCTTTTGCCAGTAAGTTGTACAAAATGACAAGTCTTGATTAAAAGCTAAAAAAAATATTTTTCTTAAACTTAACTTCTTGGTCTGTAGTTGATATCAACTTTAGATTCTTAGAGTGTAGAATCTTAGACCTTATTTCATCAAAGCCTTTCATTTTACAGATGAGAACTTAGATGACTTTTTAAATAATATTTTTAAAAAAATAGATATTTCTAAATCTCAGACTTTGAAGATCATATATGCTAGAACTGCAGTATATTAGATAAAGAATGGCTTATTTTTTTCTCTCTTATTCTGTATTCCAGGTCTGAATTATCTATCCAGTTTGGAAAGGGAAATAAATTCATTTTTCTTAATGCATCATTAAAATTCAACATATGAAACTGTAAGTATCTTTGAAGATGGGTTGACATATGTGAAACTGTAAATTAAGTTTTTAAAACTTTCCAGAGTCACATAGGGTAAGTAAAGGCAATTGAGATAGAAGGGGGTCTTGTGATGTGGAGTGAATTGGGAACCACAGAACTCCACAAAGACTTCTACTCATCGTCTGCGTTAACCGGAAGATTCTCAATGAGCCTGGCTTGTAGAATTTGAGGCAGAAAAGTTTCAGTCCTTAAGAGGCAAATATGTTATTTGTTAGGAGGAACACAGACCTCCAAAAATAACCCTGCTATAATTTAGCTCATCAGATTAGTCAGTTTAGGAAACAGGAAACAGGACTAGTTTAGGTTGATGGGATTGGAGTTAGAAAAGGTCATAGTGCAGTTCAGGAAATTACAGAATGTGATTACCCCTCAAGTGTGAAGATCTGTGAACTTGAAGTAGCATGCAGCCCTGAGTAAAGTAAGTGAAGCCATGAGGAAAGAAGGAAAGGAAAGAGCTAATGCAATTTGAGGACTTCCTTGCAGTGTGGTCTGGGGCAGGCTTCCTCATGTCTATCTTGCGTGGAGATAATGAGAATTAAATACCGTAATTCTTAACACAGAACCTGGCATGAAGCAAGTTGTATGAAAAAAAAAATGGTATTAAAAGTTGTCTTTTAGTTTCACCAACTCGATGCCTTTTCTCCGTCGAATACTAAGCATTTTGTGCACATGAACTGATTGGATACTCGTAACAACTATCTCAAAGGTAGTAAATGCAAAATTTCAGGAATAAGTATAGGAGATGATATTTATGCAGATGTCCATCTGGTTTCAAAGCCTATGGCTTTTTTCTTCATTTCTCCATATGTACGTAAAATAATATTGAGAATGACTCACAGCGAACACTTACATTTATTCATTCTCTCATTTGATACTCACATCTATGAGTTTGAAATAATTATTTCGCCTCACACAAGAATAACTAAAGCACAGGAAGGTTGTGTCAAGTGCCAAATTATACTTAAGTAAGTGGGTAAGTAAAGGCAATTGAGATAGAAGGGGGTCTTGTGATGTGGAGTGAATTGGGAACCACAGAACTCCACAAAGACTTCTACTGACCCTGGCTTGTAGAATTTGAGGCAGAAAAGTTTCAGTCCTTAAGAGGCAAATATGTTATTTGGTTCTTATTTGGGTTCATTTCTCTGCAGTAAAATAGGTTCTTAACTGTCACCCTAAAATGTCAGAGACTAAGTTGATCTTGAAATTTTGTCAAGTTTTAAAAATGCTACATTTTGATAAAAGCTAATTGAAAATAACCACTGCCAATTAAGGAAAGTCATAAACATGTAAATTTGATAATCATAAGTAACTTTTTATTTTACATTAACAAAAATTAATTTTAAAGTGTAGCACATATCAGATGTACTATGTATTCAAGGAGAAGTTAATTTTAAAATGTACCACTTGCATAACTTAGAAATAAAAGGCAATTAAGTACACCAAATGGGGTGTTCATGTATTTGTAAAGGTATGGAATAATATATAGTTAACAAGTGTATATTTTCAAGCTTTATGGTAGAGATACTTGACAGCAGTATCTTTCTGGAGAAATCAATGCTAACCCATAAGGTATTTTGACATATACAATTGGAAAATATAAATACGGATTAATTGGGAGAAAATTTATAGATTTAAAATCTATAATATAACATTTAGAAACCTATATCCTAAATAAAATATTCATTTTCAATTTTTGACACGATATCAAATAGTAGATGTTACAGAAAATGTTTCATACATCGGATACAAAGATAGGTCCTTCATACATGAACTCATCTAGTCCTCACAATTACCATATAAAGTAGATACAGTACTTGATCCACATTTAGTGGCTTAGGAAACTTAAACACTAAACCAGAATTTGAAGCCAAGTTTTTATAATTTAAAGATTGCACTTTCATTAAAGGAAGGTAAAACTTCCGTTCAGTTTCAAATGTTTGTGCACATTCCTGTATAGTGTATCTTTTATGTTCACAATAAAACCAAATGGCATCTCACTATCAATTATTTCCATGTTCTGAGGTCAAGAAGAAACTGTTTAGCTCTCATATAAAAAGGGTAGATACATTTGTAAATGTATTATATTCCATCCAGAAGAGGGCACTGGCAGACATTCAACATAGCATCTGATATTTCAAAAGTAAGAAAGCAAAACTCAAACGTAACAAGTGTCTTTTTCAGGCAAGATGTGTTTCCTTTTGTGCCCTTCAATGTAATATAAAGGACATTAATATCCCTGGATAAGATGAAAGTTTTGAAAACCAATGCTAGTATTTTTAGAAGCTTGTGGATTTTAACACCTAACGTTAAGAGTGTGTTTCTAGTCAATGTTACTGCCCAAGGGTTCCATATTTTTCCCAAGTTTTATTTTCAAGGAAGTTCACATTTAGCATTTGGTTATAAAAGTCATTTCTATCAACAACATAGTATGTATAAGGTGGCTATGAACAAAATGTGCCTCATGATATCAAGTCTTCAAAAACGATTCTGCTTCATCGAAGTTCAGAAGATATTGAAATAGAAAACAGTGGTGATTTTAATAGGTCTGATTCCCTGGATGACTGAAACAAGTGGTTTATCAGTCATATAATTGCTTCAGTTCATTTTAATTATTAGTTTTGTCTTCTAAGCAGTTCTTTTCTCTTCTGCACCGGGTAGATATGAAAGTGCTGTTTATTTTGTGCTCATGGTTTATACATGAAAACTCTCTGGAAATAATTGTCATTATAGGGTCTCGTCTTTTTTTTCTTCTTCTTCTTCTTGTGTTGTGAAATTCCATTTGGCATATCTGAAGATCAGGTGACAAGAGACTCTGTTGAAGAATTGTCTTCTAGTATTAGGTGATTAGCTTTACTATGTGCAGGACAGTCTTTTAGAAAATCTGGATAGAAAATGCCGTCAAGATCAAAATGGGTCAACTTGAAAAAAGTATTATTCAAGAAAAATTTGTTGTACTTATACTCACAACATATATACAACATATATTTACTGAGATTCCAATATGTAGTAGACACTTATAATATAAATTTATTTTTTTATTTTTTATTTTTTTTTTGAGTTGGAGTCTCACTCTGTTGCCCAGACTGGAGTGCAGTGGCCGCTCCCGGCCACCGCAGCCTCGACCTGCTGGGCTCCGGCGATCCTTCTGCCTCAGCCTTCCAAATAGCTGGAACTACAGGTGTGCGCTACCACGCCCGGCTAATTTTTTGATGTATTGTAGAGAGGAGGTCTCGCTTGCCCAGGCGGGTCTCGAACCCGCGGGCTCAGGCAATCCACTCACCTCAGCCTCCCAAGGCGCGGGATTACAGGCTGAGCCACCAAGCCCGGCTAGTATAAATTTATTGAATCACTCAATTAATTAATGTCAATCTGTCAAATAATGAGTTTGTTTCCTTTTTTATTATTCGGTAGCAGAATGAAAGGAGGATTTAGGTTATAGAAAACAGGCAGAGTGGGTTCTTTAGGCTGGTTCCAAGGTCTCCGCAGTCAATCACCACATCTTTAAACTGGTGAAGATATTCGCTACCTAGAAATGCTGTGAGTGAACACATTGTGTTTAAAAACCCCCATCAGAGCATCTCACCACTATAGAAGTTTAACGACTGGCAACCATTGTTTTCCAATATAATTTTCATAAAATGTCCAGGTTCTGACCTGAAATGTTCACTCAGTTCTGTCCCTGAAATGGCACAGAGGTAGCGGTCAAGTATGCCCCTTCCTCTGTGTGCCTTCCTTACCTCCAGAAGTAGTGCTACAAAGCTGGGGACAGCCAGGACCACTGCTGGGATCCACATTTCCACGAGGGCATGCCCGTTCCAAAAAAAGATCAGTGTATGCCAACTGTGAAATGGTTTCCTCAATGAAGTCAGAATCTAACAGCACATATGATCCCTTCTGCATACAAGCCTCGAAGCTGAGATCAGATGGCACTGCCACTGAGTTGGCAAGGAGCCAGTGGTCTACAGTCTAAGTATACATTATACTGTCTGAAACCAGTTAGTGGCTTTCAGTACTATCAGACTCAGTGCTCACTTTTATAACAAATACCTGCTAACGTCTCATTTTGCTATTCTGAAATGAAATTGTTAACTCCTCATAAGCATAATTTTAAATCAATGTAGTATGTTAGTTGTGATTAAAAGGCCGGGGACGCAGTGATTCAACGCTGTAATCCCAGCACTTTGGGGGTCCAAGATGAGAGGATTACCTGAGCCCAGGGATTCGAGACCAGCCTGGGCAACTTGGTGAGACATTGTCTCTACAATAAATCAAAAAATTAGCCAGGCGTGGCAGCGTGCCTCTGTAGTTCCAGCTACTTGGAAGGCTGAAGCAGAAGGATCGCCTGAGCCCAGCAGGTTGAGACTGCGGTGGCTGTGTGCATGTCACCACACTCCAGCCTGGGCAGCAAAGTGAGACTCCCATCTCAAAAAAGAAAATTGTGATATAAAATACAATAGTAAGAGTTTGACACATAAAAATAGAGTAGTCGTATTATAATATGCAATTGCTTATGTACAATGCTAGACAACGTGGTTATAATAAGTTTGGATTTAGGAGATGTAAGACAATAGGCAAATGTGCCAGTTAATTACTCATTGTCTCGCCGTTCCAAACCTACTCTTTTATGCTCAGTTTTTGGTGTTGGGGTTTGGGACCCAGCAAACCACATTGTACTTTGTCAAGTTTCTCCCTGTTAGGATCTGCCACCAGGGCACTCAGGAAGCCTAAGCTGAAGCAGGTGGAAGGAAGAAACTTGTCCTTGACTGTGTGCCTCTGGGGAGCTCCTTGGCTGCTTGTCAATCCTGTGAGCATCACCTCACGATGCTTAGTCACCCCAGCAACAGCAGATTTTGTGTGTGTGTGTGTGTGTGTGTGTGTGTGTGTGTGTGGTGTGTGTGTGCCTACAGCTGAAACTGTGTCCACAGTTTGCAGTTTTGTCTAACACTTGGAGAACCAGGTTAATCATCTCCTTCTTTCCTCAGATACCAGACAGCCATTATCCCTCCAGGGAGCTCTGGTTCTGGGCTACACAGGCCCTTCCTCTGAGCTCAGAGATGTCATCCCCAGCTGAGCCACATCTCCTGCTTAGACGTCCAAGTTTGTGCTTCACCAGGCCTTGCCTCTAGGTTCCTATATTATTCTTTCGTTGTTCCTTTAACTCTAGTGATGGTAGCTGCTTCCTCAAGTTACCATTTCTACAATACCTTAGGGGTTTTTTTAACCCTTTAAGTCACCAGGTGACAATTTTTTACTAATTAAGGATTCTTTATATTTAAACTTCTCTGTTCAAATATCTGGTGTCTTTTCTGTCTCTTAGGTGGATTCTGACCACCACATCTACTGAATATTGTCAGCATTATTTCTTTTTAATTTGAATATATGAAATGAGGACTGGAAATGACTATATCTATACACATAAAACCATCATAAATACAACAGCTACTGATATTAATATAGGAATGGCACGTTGGTGATTGAAAATCCAGTGTGAACAACTCTTGATAATGTACTGAACAAAACAAACTATGATCGCCCTGATTTATAGTGTAGTTTCACTCTTGGGAAATGTAGTACATTTATTAAATAAGTAAAAAAAAAAGTTTGTATTTGAGTGTAAAATGCAGCCAAATGAGATATGGAAAAATTCACTGTGCAGGATAATCTGTGTGTCTACAAACTCTGACTCCTACCTACTAAGTGCCAGTGCACTTCACCCAATTATGGGCAATCCAAATTGCCCCCACAACCTTTGAAAACATGTCTTAGAGTAATACCATATCTGCTGGGAGTAAAATAAGACAATCTGAGGCAGGAGAGGCCATTTCTTTTATGAAATGAGTTGAGGGGAAACTCGTCCCTTGGGTCTTCCATACTGAAAGAGCCTCTCCTCATGTTTCTTTCCACTGGACAAAATTCTGAAATTCAGAGTTGAAAGAAAAATAGTTTTTGTGAGAAGGATAACACATTAGAAGAAATGATTAGCCTCCATGAATACATTTTAAAATCAGTATAATATGTTAATTTTAACAGGAAAGAAAAAATATACATAGTATTAATATTAATAATGTTAGTGCATAGTAATATTATAATACATACATGCCTAGGCACAACCACATTAGATAGTAAGACTGACTGTGATTATCAATCTAGTTACCTTGGAGCATCTTAACCGGAAAGTCGATTAAAGTTTGAGCAGAGAAGGAAAAATGAAGGGTAATGGTTCTAAATCTTTGCAAAGATGTTATATAGCAAAAGTTTTATGAATAAGAAGGCAGCATAAGGTTAGGGTTAGATAGCCCTAAAAATGCAGGTAAAGTTAGAAGAGAAAATACACATATATGTTCTATATACATGTGTATTTTTACTCTGGAAACCTGTTGGTGTGAAAACACACACACATACACACACACATACACACACACTCAAACATATCTAAAACTGACCCTTGGAGAGCATGAGTTTGAACAGTGTGGTTCCACTTCTATGCAGATTTTTTCAATAAATATATTAGAAAAATATTTTGAACACTTGCAATAATTTGAAAAAAAACTCAAATGAATCATGTAACCTAGAAATATAAATAATTTTAAATTTTTTCAAATTTAAAAAATGAATGCATAAAATATATGTAAATACTAGTCTATTTTATAATTTACACAAATCTATTATTTATTTAAATCTATTATAAAACATTAAAATCTGTCAAATTGTACGCACACAAACATTTATAGACCATACATGGCACCATTTGCAGTCAGGATAAATAGAAACAAACACAAATATGCAGCATTAAACCATAACTTCATAAAATTAACGGTGGTACATACTGTACTACTGTAATTTTGTAGCCACCTCCTGTTGCTGTCGTGATGAGCTCAGTATGTGAGTAGCCTCTTAAAATGCCATGTGATACTCATAATCTCCATGTGAGCAGTTCATCTCTTCACTAAATTGCCTATCACAATAAAAAGTGATTGCTCATGGTTCTGGTGTATTTTTCATCATGTTTAAAGCACAACCGTAAACTGAATATCATCATGGGACCCATACAAAGTGCCACTAGTAACACTGGAAGTGCTTTCAACAAAAGTCATGACATTATAAGAAAAACATTGAGTTGCTTAATATGTCCTGAAGATTGAGGTCTGCAACTGCAGTTGCCCACCATTTCAAGATATATGAATCCAGTGAAAGGAGTATTATCATAAAAAGAAAAGGAAATTTGTGAAGCAGTTACAGCAGCTATGTCAGTAGACATGAAAAATTTGCACTTTCTGTAAAATACCTCTTTATCTTGAATGTAAAATGCAGCTTTTATTTGGGTGCAAGAGTATTATAAGAAAGGCATACCGATGGACTTTAATGTGATTAAAGAAAAAGCAAAATTGTTATATGACAACTTAAAGAAAAAGGAAGGTGAAGGATATAAAGCTGAAGAATTTGATGCCAGCAAAGGATGGTTTGATACGTTTAGATGGAGGTTTGGCTTTTAAAATATCAAGATAACAGGAGAAGCAGTGCCAGGAAAGAGAAGACAATTAGACAATCTGGCAGAAGCATTCTAATTATTCAAGGATATTTTTGACTTATTTTACGATAAGGACCCTTCTAATACATAGCCACTGAAACTGAAGCAAATTGTGGGAGAAGCATCATTACCCTATAGAAACATTTTTAGAGAAATCAAAAAGCAAAAACATTTGACAGAAATTACAATGTATTTTCATAAAATTACACTATGTATGCCCCTCCTGCCTTCACTTTCACCTTTCCTATCTCTTCTACTTCTGCCATCCCTGAGATCTCGACAGCAGGACCAACCCTTCCTCTTCCTTCCCCTTCTCAGCCTATTCATTGTGGAGGCAATGAAGATGAAGATAAGATTGACTTCCACTTAATGAATAGTAAATATATTTTCTCTTTCCCACAATATTCTTAACAATATTTTTTTCTCCAGCTTACTTTACTGTAAGAACACAGTTTGTAATACACACAGCATATAATACATATAATATATAAAATTTGTGTTAATCAATGGTTGATGTTATTAACAAGGCTTCCAGTCAACAGCATGCTATTCGTAGATAGGCTTTTGGAGAGTCAAAGGTTTTACATGAAATTTCAACTGCAAGTGGAGCTGGTATCCCTAACTCCCACATTGTTCAGTGATCACTGTACATATTTAAATACATTTTGCATATATATCTCTACTTATTTGAAACAAATAGGACATTGTCTGTTTTGCATCTTACTTTAAATTATTAGAGATGGGATACATTGCTAGGTATATCCAGTAAATCAAAAAAGAGTATGAGGTTAAAGTAGAAATAACAACCTTTTTAGCAAAGGTCAACTCAATAAATATCTGTAAAATTAGGAATAAATGTCATGTTATAGAGTGAGGATAGTCAACTAAAAAATAAACAAAATTGTTAATGCTGTTGATTAAACTGCTGATCAGAAGAAGAACGGAGATAACTAGTGGCGAAGCTCTCACACTATTTAGACATTAGAATTGGGGATTAGACCTCCTTGAAAAATATAGATTAATGTCCTGTATGCTAAGGACATTCTGACTTATGCTGCTGTCCCAGTGTTTATTAATACTTCCCTCTTTCATTTTATAAAAAAAACCCATCTGGGATAATAGTCACCCTTGCTTGAAAACTTAGAAAAGTTAAATTTGATAAGAACAAGTAGGATGGGCATGGTGGCTCAGCCTATAATTCCAGCACTTTGGGAGGCCGAGGCAAAAGGATTGCCTGAGCCCGGGGGTTTGAGACCAGACTGAGCAGCTTGGTGAGGCCTTGTCTGTACAATAAATCACAAAAACTAGCTGGGCATGGTGGCATGCAACTGTAGTTCTAGCTGCTTGGAAGGCTGAGGTGGAAGGATCGCCTAAGCCCAGCAGGTCGAGGCTGCGGTGGCCATGAGCGTGCCACTGCACTCCAGCCTGGGTGACAAGAGTGAGACTCCAACTCAAAAACAAACAAACAAAAAAACATAACATTCACTGAAAACCTAATATGTACTAAAGATGGTATTCCCAGGCTCTCACATGTGATTAATTCACTTGTTGCACCAACCAAGAAAGGGAGTTGTATTCACCCTGTTTTACAACTCATGTTTCCCAGAACCTCAGAGAGGGTGCTTGAATTTTTCAGACGCACAGTTTCCAGCTCTCAGAGGCAGGATTTCAACCTGCAGCCATTGCATTCCAAGCTGCTTGAACATGCCTGGAACTTTTTCTTTTCTGAAATGAGAGTAGGCACAAAATGCAATTGACCAAAATATAGAGACTTCTTATGCAGTTAGGAAGGAAAGAAACTGAGCCATGTACAAGTCAGAATCTTGCATAAAAAATGAGAAAAAAAAATGAAATGAAATGAAATGATTCACAAGGTATGTTTTAAACCAGACTAATTTATGTTCACTGCTAGCTACTGTAATTGCCTATTTGTATATAGTCTGTGCTCATATAAATCTCCATGCTTGTAATAAAATGGCTTTTGTCTGCCTCAGGCAAACTACTAGAGAGCATAATCTTTTTCACCAACTATGGTGTTGGGTCATAAGAAAAAGGAAAAAAAATTGTATTCTTAATTTTTTTTTCCAGATGGAACTCAAAAGTCCCTGGTTATTGCCACAGAATGCCTAAGACATACTTTCCTTTCTTCACAATTTTGAATATGTTAAATCTCTAAATAGTCAGCATGTTTCTTTTAAATTATGTTCATGTACCTCCTGTTCCAAAATGACTAAGTCTTTTGGATTCAAAAGATTTGGAATTCACCATTTTCCCAAATTTCCAGAAATGGCTATACTTATAAAAAGAATTTGGTCAGAGATACTGTTCGAAATACACTTCTCTTGGTAAATCTGTCTGAGATGAATAGTTTCCCAGTATATTTTCTAGACAAATTTATGGCAAGTTAAATGAGTCATTTTGTCTATGTGATCATAGCAACAAATCAGACATATTTATCATGTTTCCTTTTAGTAGACAGCAGCAATTTTGTCTCTCAAACAGACTTGGCTAACACCATATTCTTTACGATTCACGAGATTAAGAGTCCAAAATCTTAGACCAGACCAATAGCACTCAGATTCACAAAAGCAATATTGGAGCTGACTCCCTAGGGGGTGCAAAATGACAGAAAGAGTTTGCCATTTCCCCATTTCCAAATTGCCAGCCTTGCATTCTTCACAGGAAAATTGCTTTTGTCCTACAGCACATCTGTCAAGCAATGCTCCAAGGAGTATTTGAAGCCATTCTGTGAACCGAGCAAGGACGATCAGAAAACATCTGCCACATGTGTAAAGCTCACAACCAAGGTCTGTTAGAGCACGCAGGTGTCAAAATCATGAGATTAGACCCTTGCCCCTATCTGTCAGCATCAGCAGTCAACCAAGGTGAAACTGCTGAGCATTAGCCCAGTCTGGGAGACCTGGCTCACTGGCATGCACTAGAGCTCACAGTACATCCCAGAATGCACCATCACAGTCACGTGTTGACCTCCTCCTCTTCAGGTGTGGATTGATTCCCGTCTCCAGCATTTCTTGTACTCCTATGATTGAACCTGCCTTAACTCTGCACATTTGATGAGATTGTTTTGAAACCCCACTAGCCAGCTTTGCATCAGTAACAAACAAGAGCTTCCTTTCTACCTCGTGTACCCTGAGTCTTTAAGCAGGAAACAAGCAGACAACCTGCCACTAATCTGTTTTTTTATTTAGTATCCCATCTCTAGAAAGTCACATCCCTGGATGTTTACACTTAGAATGATATCATGTCTGATGTGCCCAGGTATAACACCTAGACAAACTCTTAAGGTTTGTTTCTTACAAAGAGAAGATTTATCATTTTTTCCTGAGCAAAATCTCTGGAATAAAGTATAGATTATTTTTAGCTATTCATATATAAGTTTCATGTTTTTATGCTAAGGCAGTATGTAACCGTTCCGAAAGATGTTCCATTCACAGCAATTAATAACTGACTCTTGGTACATTCTTTTGAAATATTTCTACAAATAGACTGTGCATGATAATTGGCTTGATTAGATTTAGATACTGAACTGTGAAAAGAGCAAGCATTTTTTTTCAGAAAGCAGGAGATGTTTAAAATGATGCTGCTATTAAAAATGAGTAAAGAGGTCAAAACAGGATATGCACTAAATCCTGGGGTCTGTGTGCTCAGGGAGTACCCCTGCCCCCTCATTTTGAAGCAGACCTCTCAGTGGACATCATTTAGTGTACTTTAGGACAGAAAGGGCTTTCCTGCTGCCTAGCTTGCTTTTAACAGGTCTGTTGCCTAAAATGATTTTAACTAGGGGCAAAGCCTTGTGCACCCAATTTTACCTGGCCCTCAAAGTATAAACACCCCGGAGGGAGGAAACAGATTGACTTGAATCTACATTAAGATATAAAGGACATAAAACTATTTCCTCTCAGTTTTTCTGGAAGCAGGAAGGAAACTCTAGGTGACTAAATATAAAGCAGAAAAAGAAAAGGAGCCGGGCTCGGTGGCTCAGCCTGTAATCCCAGCACTTTGGGAGGCTGAGGTGAGTGAATTGCCTGAGCCCGCGGGTTCGAGACCCGCCTGGGCAATTTGGCGACACTTCATCTCTATAATAAATTTAAAAATCAGCCGGGCATGATAGCGCGCGCCTGTAATTCCGGCTACTTGGAAGGCTGAGGCGGAAGGATCGCCAGAGCCCAGCAGGTCGAGGCTGCGGTGGCCGGGAGCGGCCACTGCACTCCAGTCTGGGCGACAGAGTGAGACTCCAACTCAAAAAAAAAAGAAAAAAAAAGAGATACAACATTGAGGGAAAGCTCTGGAAGCAGCCACCTCATAGCTTTGCAGAGGGCTAAGATCATTCTCCCTATTCTCCACCCCTTCTCCCTTCTCAGCTAAGGGTTTTCTCCAATTAACCCTGCATGATAGTTATATGGTCCTAAAAGTTCTACTTTTTTGCATGGAGAACAAGAATGGACACAAAGACAGGATAAGTGGAGTGGAAAAGAAAAAAGATGCATGATATTTTACAAGGACCAAACTTAGTGGAAAGAGGGCAGAAATAACAGCATGCTTGCAAAATGAGGTATTTACATGCAAAGAAACAGTGTGGGCTCGCACACTAACCACTGTTCTCTAAACATCTCTTCCCAACTGACTTTCTCAGGTCCTCCACCACACGCCTCTTAACCACACATGGTTTCTTAGAACTAGATTGTCAACGATAAATAAAAATGGGTCTAATTTATTAAGCATCTATTAAGGAACAGACACTGTACAAGGAACTTTATAGAGTTCTGTTATCTCCTTCCCACAACTGTTTTACTGGTCTCATGTTTTCCAACTCAAAAAATGCCCAAAGTCATATAATAAGCAAGTGGTAAACAGATATTTAAATCCTTGGCTCCAAAGCCCAAGTTCTATCCAATTCATTATAAAAAACTAAAAAATGCAAACTCTTACATGTCAATAAAATGCATGATTTGTTATTTTATTATTGTTGATAAATATAGGTATTTACTCATCTTTTAGTTGCTGATAAAATTACATAATATATGTGTGTAAAATTATTAATAAAATAATAATGATGATATATAATTATTTCTTATGGTGGGACCCTAGCAATGTGAGATTTGATATTCAGATATGTTTAGGGAAATTCCTCTCCCTAGAATATTTATTGACAACCGTGGGTTTATATAGGTACTGAAGAGCTTTCTAAGAAAGCAAAAATTAGATTCAAGTCTTAAATTGAGGGTTAGAAAAATGTTAACACACTTGATGAGTGGGAGTGAGGAAAGGAAAAGAAGGGAAAAAGCTAGATTTTGCTTATTCTATGAAGGAGAGTTTACCATTAAAGTGTAGCAAGAGGACCCAAATGCAGTACCAGCATATAAGAATCAAATCAAATTGGTGGGTCCAGGTGGAAAATGGAAAATGCCTTTAACCCTTCAAGACCCAGCCATGAAAGCAGAATACATATCCCAGGAGACCAAAAAAAGGATTATATATGTAAACCAGAAATAAGTTGTTCTTTCAAAATCTGCTGCTGTAGAACATGTCCTGTAACAGTGTAACACAAGGAAAGAACCTTCTTTTCCCAATCTGCAGCAAAATTCCCAGCTTTCTTGGCAATGTGAGAAAAGGTTTGCTGTTGCTGGTCTGCAATAACAGCAGATTCCTGGCTTTGAAAAGCAGAAAGAGGTGTTTCCAGACTGTCCAGCCAACATGGCAGGTGCAGAGACAAGGATCGTCAGCAGTAACAGTGATATCGGTGACTAAAGAGCAGAATGAAGCTCTGAGCACTATTAACATACTACTTGCTGCTTCAGGCTACTTTGGTGAGACTTAGCAAGAAACGGGTTAGGTCTTGGAACCAGAAGGACTAGGTTGGGTCTTGGAACCAGAATTACTTAGTTTTCATTTTAGTGCAATTTTGTGCATATGCCACATGGCGGGCACTTTCCATACATTTGCTCATTAATTTCCGCAACAATTTGATAAGATATATCCTAAAGATGAGTTACCTGAATCTTAGAAAGGTAAGGTGACTTGTGCAAAGTCACAAGTTTAGTTTTCTTTCTACCCTGTCATGTGGCCTCTCCTTCATGTGCGACTTAACCCCTCACTTATACCTTTAGTCCCTGATTTCTAGCAAAGCCTTTTGATCCAGAAAACAGTTATTTGGGAGCATTATGAATTGTTTCATCGAATGTAATTATTTACTATTACATAAATAGTTGGTCCTTTCCCTATAACTATTTTGTAAATCACCAGACTATGATATGATAAACAGATAATTTCCTCTGAATGTAGAGAAAGAAGAACAGCAAACAGAAAAATCATGGATACATCTGACATAAAAGATGTAACCCAAATTCACTATTTATTTCCCTTTAAATTGTCTACCAGACATAATAATTAGACATAATTAATAAAGACATAATCATTTATTAAAAGCTTTTAAATGGCAATAGAGTATACTCATTCTTAATTTCATATTCTGTATTCATTCCTAAGCAAAGCACGTTTCCAAAATGCCTGAAACTTTTTGGATGGATAAGAGTCAGGTGCACAATGTATATCTTTTAGGAGTACTAACTCTCAACAGTCTACCAATGTTCCCATCCTGAAAGACAATCTACAACACAATAAACTATACTTAGGACTTACCGTACTAAGTAAGCATGCTTTCTTTCTTTTTTTTTTTTTTTTTTTTTTGGGTTGGCGGCAAAAGCTTGCCCCAAGAATGGAATCCACCAGGGGCCCCCACCCGGCCCCCCCAGCCAAAACCCCGGGGCAACCGGGGTACATGCCCCCAAACCATACCAATAAGACGAAAAAAC
>CAUYQG010233323.1:0-12057 GCA_963574415.1 Tarsius wallacei | reverse complement strand
CTGAATGTGAATGGACTAAATGCACCACTGAAAAGACACAGAATGGCAAACTAGATAAGAAACCATGACCCAATTATTTGCTGCATCCAGTAATTTCATTTCATCACAAGGGATGCTATCCAAAGTTAGTGAATGGAAAATGAATTTCTAGGCAAATGGATCACAATAGAAGGTAGGAGTCATGATCTTAAAATCAGACAAAACAACCACAAATTATCAAAAATTTAAAAAGATACAAAAAGACACTACGTTATGATAAAAGGTTCCATCCATCAACAAGAAATATCCATCCTAAACATATATGCACCCAACACAGGAACACTAGCATTTATAAAGCAACTACTAAGTAAACTAAAGAAAAAATTGACTCTAACACTATTATAACAGGGTACTTGAACACCCCACTAACAGCCCTAGATAGGTCATTGAGGCAAAAAATGAACAAGGAGATGCAGAACCTAAACTTGATACTAGACCAAATGGACTTAATAGATACCTACAAATTATTCCACACAATTACCACAGAATATATATTCTACTCACCACCACATGGAATGTACTCCAAGATCGATCACATCCTTGACCATAAATCAAGCATAAACAAATTCCATAATTTTGAAATGTTGCCATGTACCTTCTCAGATCACATTTGAATAAAAATAAATATCAACACCAACAAAATTTTCCCAAAGCACACAAAGACATGGACACTAAACAACATGATGCCTAACAACTACTGGTCAACCCTGAAATCAATTAAAAGATTCCTGGAAACAAATAAAAATAAAGAAACATCTTTCCAAAACCTCTGGAATGCCATGAAATCAATTCTAAGGGGGGAATTTGTATCTCTATGAGCACATATCAATAAAATGAAAAAATTACAAGTTAAGAGCCTAAAAAATCACCTAAAGTGTCTAGAAAAAGAAGATCATCAAAACCCTAACTTTAGCAGAAGACTCCAAATCACCAAAACAAAAGTCCAAATATGGGACATAGAAGACAAAAATATCATAGAAAATATCAACAAAACAAAAAACTGGTTCTGTGAAAGAATAAAAAAGATTGATGGAATCCTAGCCAGAATGACCAGAAAAAAAGAGAAAAAGTCCAATTAACCACAATCAGAAATACAAAGATGAAATCGCAACTAACCTTAAAGAAATACAAAAGATGATCAGAGATTACTATGCACTCCTACATGGAAATAAACTTGATAACCTAAATGAAATGAAGGATTTGCTGACATCACCCAACCTCCCCAGGTTGAAACAAGAAGACACTGAGACACCAAATGGACCAATAACAAGCCAGGAAATTGACTATTTCATGTAAAACTACTTACAATAAATGTCCTGGACCAAATGACTTTCCAGCAGAATTCCACAAAATGTACAAACAGAAGATGATACCAATACTATTGAAAGTATTTCAGGCAATTAGACAAGAGAAGGAAATTGGGGGTATCCAAATAGGGAAAGAAGAAGTCAAATTATTTATTTGGAAAGAAGAAGTCAAATTATTCCTATTTGCTGAAGATATGTTTCCATACCTCAAAAATCCAAAATAATCTATCAAAAACCTGCTTGCACTGATAAATGACTTTGGCAAAGTCTCAAGGTATAAAATAAATGTGGAAAAGACAGTTGCATTCTTATACAATAACAAAAAGCAGGCAGAGAAACAAATAAAAAGCACATTCCCATTCACAATCGCCCCCCAAAAATATGAAATACCTTGGAATCTTCCTAACCAGAGAAGTGAAAGTCCTTTACAATGAGAACTACAAAACATCACTCACAGAAATCCAGGAAGATACGAACAAATGGAAAATTATTCCATGCTCATGGACAGGAAGAATCGACATTGTTAAGATGTCCATGCTACCAAAAGCAATCTATAGATTCAACCCAATATCCATTAAATTACCAACATTATTCTTCTCAGACCTGGAAATGACAATACAGAAATTCATATGGAAACATAAATGCCCATAAATAGCCAAAACAATCCTTAGCAAAAGAAACAAAGCAGGAGGTATCACACTTCCAGACTTTAAACTTTACTATAAGGCTACAGCAATTAAAACAGCCTGGTATTGGTACAAGAATAAGCACATAGACCAATGGAACAGGATAGAGATTCTAGAAGCAAAGGCTCAATTTCTCAATCAATTCATCTTTGACAAAGCCTCCAACAGCTACCACCAGGGAGAGGAGAACTTATACAGTAAAAGTGCTGGGAAAATTGACTAATCACATGCAGAAGATAGAAAGAGGACCCCTATCTATCACCCTACACAAAAATCTGCTCTAAATGGAACAAAGACCTAAACGTAAAACCTCGAGCTATAAAAAACTTAGAAAATGCAGGAGACATCCTTATGGAAATTTGAACTGGAAACCAATTCCTGATCAAAACCGTAAGTACCATAAAAAATAAGAAGTAGGAAGTGGGACCTCAAAAAACTTTCTAGCTTCTGCAAAGGAAAGGAAACCATCAAGAGGGCATAGAGACAGTCCACAGAATGGAAAAAAAATATTTGTCAACTGTATATGTGACAAAAGCCTAACATCTAGGATCTACAAGGAACACAAACATACCAAAAAGAAAAAAACAAACCAGCCCCACTAACAAGTGGACAAAAGACATGAATAAACACTTCTCAAAAGAAGATATACAGGCAGCCAACAGACACATGAAAAAGTACTCAGCCTCAGTAATCATCAGAGGAATGCAAATCAAAACCGCATTGCAATACCACCTATCCCCGGTAAGAATGGCCATCATTAATAAAACAAGCAACAACAGATGCTAGTGAGGATGCAGAGAAAATGGGACACTTCTACACTTCTAGTGGGAATACAAAGTAGTGTAACCTCTTTTGAAGGCAGTGTGGTGATTTCTGAAAGAACTAGAAATTGACCTTCCATGTGACCCAGCAATCTCCCGATTGGGAATATACCTGGAGGAACTCAAATCATTCTACAAAAAAGATAACTGCAAATGCATGTTTGTTGCAGCTCTATTTACAATAGCAAAAACATGGAACCAACCACACTGTCCATTGAAGCTGGACTGGATAAAAAAAGATCTGGTACATATACACAATGGAATACTACACAGTCATGAAGAAAGACAAACATATGGACTTCGCAGCACCTTGGGTGGATTTAGAGTCGATTATACTGAGTGATCTATTACAGAAACAAAGAACAGAGTACCATATTTTCTTTCTCAAAAGCGGACCTTGAACAATTTTTCTTAATATTATAAGAAAAGGATTGGCCACAGTGGGAAACTGTTGGGGTTGGGGGTGTGGGACTGGCAGTTGAGGAAAACTGCCAGGAGTGGAAGGGGCACACCTCATCAACAAGGGTAGCAGCGTATTAATATTTGTATACCTAACCCTGAATTGTATCTCACATCTTTAAAAAACAAAAAAAGATTTTTTTTCCTGATTAAGAAAGATTTTTTGGCCTTTTGCTTATTTTGCCATTGCTTAATAAAAACATTATTCAAGTAGAACACTTAAAATCAGAATATTAACATTTAGAGAGGAGGAATATATATATATAATCTTTTCATTAATTATTTAGAAAGTAAGAACCCTGAAAAGTCAGTGTTCTTATCAAAGGGCACAAAGGATCTCCCAAAATCACAATGTCCTAAAGATTTTACAAGTTGATGTGCTGCTAGTCCTATGGAAATATGAATCTTTACAATTTTCTAAAAGGGAAAATTATGTACATTCCCAAACAACATATGCCAAAAGTGGTATCATTTCATTATTAATAGAATCTCTAAGGTGCTTAAAGTATACAAAAATTTGAGAACCAATGTATCTATAGGCAATGTTCAAATATGATTCATGATTGAATATAAAATTGATTATAATTTAAAAGATCACAATAAGCACTGGAATAATTAGTCTCACTAGACAAAAATTATTTGCATCTTTATTGAGTGAAATTCTAGCAGTTAACCTCTGGCCCTGCAGAGTTGTAATATAGAATTTATAGAGTAAACAACAAAAAGTCAATCTCAGCACCTCACTGAAAGAACATCCAATAATTTATTTATTTATTTTTACATATTGTGGATATTTCTTGTTATTTTTTTGAAATCTATTTTTTAAAGTAGACATTTCTGTCTAATTTGCTTTTAACTAACTAAAATGTAGATGTCAGTTTTATTTTTTTAAATATAAACATTTACTTTATAAAATAAAGCAATTTTTGTTAGTTTTTATGGTATGTTTTCTTATAATAAAATTAATCACTTAAATTTCAATCAGTGAAGATTGTACAGTAAATTCTACTGTACAGAAATTTAGCTACCACCCCAAAGCCTCTGTCAAATGATTCTCCCCTTTACAACAAAATTAAAACATGTCATCTGTTTCTTCAGATTCCCTGAAACTTCTGTATTTTAAATACTGTAGATTTAGTGAACTTTTCTTTAGCAGTTAAGAAATAGTCTCTTTATAGAATTGTATAGCTTTCATGCTAGTAAATTATTGACTATCATATACTGGCTATATGTATTATTAAATATGCAGTTGGGAAATGCCATAGCATTTTTGTCAACTGCTTTAATGTTATGTACCACAAATGACTGTTTCTAACAGAAAACCCCCTAAGCTTTTGCAATTGCTCTTATGTTTTTTTATTTGGTGAATTGAAAGGTCAGAGCCTGAAGGCAATGTCAACTTTTGATCAAACTAAAAAGGATAAATAAAGTTATAAATAGTAGTCTAACTCCTTGTTGACAGAGCACTTCTAAGCCCATATGAGAGACACACAATGTCAGCTCTCTGCAAATATCAAATCCACTTCTGATGTTTCCTGACAAATGAAGGGTAATACTTAAAATATTGTAAATTATGAGTTTTTATTTGGAGACATTGTAGTTTTTTGTTGTTGGTTTTTTTTTTTTTTTGCAAATCTTCATTTAATTTTGTATCCCTATTTACCATAATACTTTAAGATGCCAAATATAAACAATGGTGAGGTGAATTATGTAAAAGGATAATATAGGTGACATGTTGTCTGGTATGAATCTGTTTGTGAGTTATAAAATTACTGGGCTAAGAGGAAAGCTTCTGTTTGCATGCATGTATATATATATTTTTTAAACAAAATGTTTTTCAGATTATTTCAATTGTTGCCATGCTTTATTCTATGCCATTTGTCACCAGAAATTCTAGCCAGAATAAACTGGACTATAACTTTTATATAAAAAGTGAGTAAAATACATGAATAGACACTTCTCAAAAGAAGACATATGAGCAGCCAAGAGACATACAAGAAATGCTCAGCCTCACTAATCATCAGAGAAATGCAAATCATAACCACATTGAGATACCATCTAACTCCAGTAAGAATAGTCATCATTAATACAACAAAAAAACAACAAATGCTGGTGAGGATGTGGAGAAAAGGGAATGCTTCTATACTGTTGGTGGGAATGCAAACTAGTTCAACCTCTATGGATAACAGTATGGTGATTCCCAATAGAACTAGAAATTGACCTTCCATACAATCCAGCAATCCTCCTTCTGGGAATATGCCCAGAAAAACTTATATCACTCCACAATAAAGATGTCTGTGCACATATGTTTTTTGCAGCACTGTTTACAATAGCAAAAACATGGAACCAACCATGCTGTCCATCAAAACTGGACTGGGAAAAAATATGTAATACGTATAAACCATAGAATATTATGCAGTCATAAAGAAGAACACAATTATGGACTTTGCAGCAACTTGGATGGATTTAGAGTTTATAATATCCAGTGATTTGTCACAGAAATAAAGAATTTTAAGTACCTTATGGTCTCATTCATAAGTAGACCCCGAACATTGACCATAATAGTATAAGAAAGGGATTGGCAGTAGCTGGAGACTACTAAGGGAGGGAGGAGAACATAACATTAGTGAGCATACCTAGGCAAAGTAGTGACCAAAAGTAGGCCAAAATTTTTCCTGCACAATGACTACTTGTATACCTAATCTTGAATTGCACCCCACATTTTTCAAAGAAAATAAATTAAAAAAAAAAATATATATATATCCTGATTTTTTAATTGGTCTAATTGAAAAGAATATAAATTATGACCAAACATTTAAGTGTGTCACAGTAATATTATGTCAAAATTGATTATGCTTTTTAAAAACTACAATTATTTAATTATATTTTTACTTATACTAAAAAGTAAAAAAGAAACTAATGCTCCATTAGAAAAATATTCATTTTTTAGATTTATCATAGTGTTGTAAAACATATTTACTATTCAGATACTAGGAATAAAAATTTTAAATGAACAAAAATTAACTTCTTTTCATAAAAAGACAATATTTAAATGATTAAAACAAACTAATCTATAGGCATTGCCAGAATTAACTATATAATATATATTTAGTTGTTTAAGATGCAAAATTATTTTTCCAGACATAACTAACATGTTTACTTATTCCTTCCTCATGCATTTATTTAAAATCCCACTCAGTAACAAGGTGAATTAATAATTTTGTGATTTTTGGAATCAGAGATCAAAGATAGTCACTGTGAAGTGACAGACCGGTGTCACTCTCACCAGCAAGGCAGAAAGTAGGGACCCAACTGCTGATAAACAGAAACACCTTGAACGTTTATGGAAAGGTGAGACACCCTACATGCAGCAAAGGTCTTTTTGAATGCATAGAGACCACAAAGCCACAGTGGACATGGAAATCTGGGTGCCCCATCTTCCTCCATGCCCCAGGCTAACACAAGAATTGAAGCACTGTCCTGTGGACAAAAGTGGGTAAGCCAAGTACACTCTATATTTGTAGGTTGCAGCCATCTGAAAGGAAATCTATCCCCCTCCCCTCCTGCTCACTGCAATGATCAGATGTGAATGCCCCTTACTCCCTCACTGAGTGCCATATATTGAACCACAAAAGGGACTAGAGTACAGAGATAATTGAATAGCTTCAGAGTTTTAAATCAAAGAGAAAATATAGAAAAAGAAGAGAGGAATGTCACAAATGAGGAAAAAGAATCATTAAAAAAAACACACACAGACACACACAGGCAACACTTAGAGTCCTAAAGAAACCCTCAGAATTCTAAAGAGACTGTGCCTGAAAAAACAGCTATCAGAACAGAAACAATGGATATCCCCCAGAATGACCCATCTCAGATGACAGCTACAGAAATTAGAGAATGGATGGAAAAAGAATACAAACCAAGAAAAACTAGAATTGAAGCTCACTGAAGTAATACAGAAAGTAAAAGCAGAGGTGGTCAATTTTTAAAAAAGGCCATTCTGAAATAATGGCAATGAAAAAGAACATACTAACAAGCATAGGCAATAGGGCCAACCAGGCAGTGAAAAGAATCTCAAAACTTGTAGACCAAAATATGCAATTAACCTGGTCTATCAAAAACATTAGAACAAAAAGTTAAAATTAAAGCAAAACCTCTGAGAGATATGGGACTATGTCAAGAAGCCAAATCTATGACTAATATATCCCTGAAGCAGAAGGAGAAGTAGAAATCATCATCAAACTAGCATTCCATGAGGTCATTCATAAAAACTTTCCACATGTAGCCAGAAAGATGACATCCAAGCACCAAAGACTCAAAGAATTCACACAAAGTATCATATGAGATCATCCCCTAGAATCTGTCTTCACAAAGTATGCATGAAGGAACAAATCCTAAAGGTTATAAGACAGAAAGATTAGACTACTTTTTGAGGAAAACCCCTCAAAATTGCTCAAGATTATCTGAAGAAACACTATAAGCCAGAAGGGACTGGAGTCCGATCTTTTTTGTTCTTAAAGATATGAAATTCAGCCAAGAATTTCCTATCTGCCACACTAAGCTTTTTCAGTGATGGAGAACTAAAAACATTCCCAGACATCTGATGCCTAAGAGAATTGTTTCCAGACCAGCCCTTCAGGAGACACCTAAGAAACCACTGAACACAGGAAAAAAAGTGTGGTCATATCCATCACAAAAGAACAGGCAAGTACAGAGTTAACAGAGCATACAGAGCACACACAAAAATAAAAAAATACATACATATATAAATACAAAAGCAATAAAGGAAACAATGCAGTCACCTAGGAGTCTTGTGACAGGAATAAATGCTCACATTTCAATAATCAATCTGAAAACAATGGACTAAATGTGCCTCTGAAAAGACAGAGTGGCAAACTGGATAAAGAAACACAATCTGACAGTTTGCTGTCTTCAGAAAATTCATCTTATAGCAAAAGACACCACAAGTTCAAAGATGAAGGCTGGAAAATAATCTTTCAGGCTAATGAAAAACAGAAGAGGGCTGGTGTAGCTATTCTGATATTAGATAACTCAGTCTTCATCATAAGAGAAAAATGACATGGAAGGACATGACATAATGATAAAAGGATCAATCCACCAACAAGAAATATTCATCCTAAACATATATCCAACCAACATAGGAACACCAGTTTTATAAAACAACACCTAAGAAAATTAAGAGATTACATTGATTCTCAGAAAATCATAGTTGGAGACCTATGTATTCCATCAACAGCTTTAGATTGTTCACCGAAGCAAAAATTCCATAAGGAGTCTGGAATCTCAATTTGACACTCAATCAAATGGATTTAATGAATATCTACAGAACATTTAACCCAACATCTATAAAACTTATAGTCTACTTATCAACACAAGGAACATTCTCCAATATTGATCATATTCTCAAGGGTAAACAAAGATACCAATCAAGGGTAAACAAATCTCAAAAGATCAAAATAATACTATGCATCTTCTCCAATCACAGTGCAATAAAAATAAATATTGCTACCAACAAGGTACCCCCAAAACACACAAAGACATGAACCCTTAACAGCATAGTGCTGAATGACTTCTGGGTCACCACAAAAATCAAGACAAAAATAAAAAGATTTCTTGAAACAAATGAAGACAAACACACACCTTATCAGAATCTCTGGTAATCCATGAAAGGAGTGGTAAGAAGAAAATTCATAGCATTGCAGACATACATCAACAAAACAGAAAGATCACAAATAGATAGCCACACTTTACACCTAAAGCAGCTGGAAAGGAAATAACATCTAAACCCTAACTTCAGTGGAAAAATCAAAATCACCAAGGTAAAATCATAGTTGCAGGACATAGAAGACAAAAATATCATAGAAAGGATCAACAAGACCAAAAGCTGTTTCCTTGAAAGGATAAATAAGATTGACAGTTCCCTGGTCAGATAGGTTTAGAAAAGAGAAAAAGTCCAGATAAACATAATTAGAAATGCAAAACATGAAGTCACAACTGACCCCAAGAAAACTCAAGAGATTATCAGAAATTACTATAAAAATCTGAAATAAACCAGAAAATTTGAAGAAAATGGAGCACTTTCTGACATAACACAACCTCCCAACATTGAAATTAGAAGAAATTGAAACTCTAAACAGACAATAACATTCCAAGAAATTGATTCAGTCATAAGAAACCTACACATTAAAAAAAAGTCCTAGACTACATGGCTTCTCAGCTGTATTCAACAAGACATGTGAGGAGGAGCTGATACTAATGTTATAGAAAGTATTTTAAAGAATTGAGAAAGGTAGAATGCTCCCCAACCCACTTTAAGATGCCAACATCATACTGATACCCAAACCTGGCAAAAACTCAAGAAGGAAAGAGAATTACAGGACAATCTCCTTTAAAAACAGAGATACAAAATTTCAAAACAATATTCTAGCAAATTGGATCCAACAACACATCTCAAGAGTCATTTGCCTTTACCAGGTACACTTCGTTCTTGGGATGCTAGACTGGTTCAACCTTTTCAAGACCATAAAAATAATTTAGCACATCAACAGATGTAAGAACAAGAACCACATGATTATATCATTAGGTGCAGAAAAAGCATTTGACAAAATCTAGCATCCCTTCTTGATAAAAACTCTTGAGCACCTAGGTGTACAAGGAACAGTCCTCAAAACAATAAAAGTCATCCAAAACAAACCCAAAGCCAACATTTTGTTCAATGTGCAGAAGTTGGAAGCACTCACCCTAAGATCGGGACCAAGAAAAGGATGCCTACTTTTACCCCTCCTTTTCAACATAGTGTTGGAAGTCCTAGTCAAAGCAATCAGGCAAGAAAAGGAAATCAGGTGTACAAATAGAAAACAACATAGTTAAGCTATTCCTCTTTGGAGACAACATGATTCTTTACCTTGAAAACCTAAGGAGTCTGTCAAAAGCCTCTTTGCACTGATAGTCAATGTTGGTAAAGTCTTGGAGTACAAATATACATGCAAAAGACAACTGCATTTGTATACAACAGTAACAAGCAGACAGAGCAGCAAATAAAAAACACACTAGCAAAGAGAAATAATGGAAGGAAGGAAAGAAAGAAAGAAAGAAAGAAAGGAAAGAAAGAAAAGAAAAGAAAGAAGAAAAGAAAGAAAGAGACCTTGGCATCCACCTAACTAGATAAGTGAAAAATCACTACAATGAGATGGTTACAAAATTCTGCTTGAGTAAATCAAGAATGACTCAAACAAATGGAAAAACATTCCATGCTCTTGAGTTGGAATAATCAATACTGTCAGGATTTCCAACCTACCCAAGGCAATCTATAGATTAACTGCAATACTCATCAAATTACCAGCATCATTTTTCTCAGACCTGGAAACAACCACATAGAAATTCATATGGAAACAAAAAATAGCATGAATAACCCAAACAATCCATAACAAAGGGAACAAAGTGGGAGGTATCACACTTCCAGACCTTAAACTTTATGACAAAGATACAGCAAACAAAACAGCTTGCTATTGGTACAAGAACAGGCTTATAGACCAATGGAACAGGACAGAGATTGCACTAGCAAAGTCTTAATCTCTCAACCAACTCATCTTTAACAAAATCATCAATAACAACCACTGGGAAAATGAGACCATATCTAGCAAATTATCCTGGGAAAAGTGGCTGACTACATTTGGAAGAATAAAAGGGGACTCTTATCTATCACCAGATATTTAAAAAATCAACTGTAAAGGGATCAAAGACCTAAACATAAAACCTCAAACTATAATAATACTAGAATAAACTGTAGGAAACTCTCTCTCTTTTTTTTTTTATATATTGGACTACGCAAGGAACTCTTGACCAAATCCTTAAAAGTGAATGGCATAAAATTTATAATAGAAAAGTGGGACCTCATCAAACTGAAAACTTTTGCACATAAGAAAAAAATCAAGTGAGTAAAGAGACAATGCAGAGAATAGGAAAAAATATTTACTAATTACGTATCTGATCATGGCCTAACATCCAAGATAGACAAGGAACTCAAATGAAGTGAAAGAAAGACAACTACAACAACAACAAGGAACCCTATTAAAAAGTGGGTAAAATACATGAATAGACAACTTTTCAAAAGAAGACATACAAGCAACAAACAGACATATGAAAAAATGCTTAGCCTCACTAATCATAAGAGAAAGGAAAGTAAAAACAACCATGAAGTACCATCTAACTGTTAAGGATGACTATGACTAATAAGTCAAAAAGCAGCAGGTTCTGGCATGGTTGTGGAGAAAAGAGAATGCTTCTACACTGCTGTGGTAGTGCAAGCTAGTTCAATCTCTGTGAAAAGCAATGTGCCAATTAAAAATTTACTTTCCATATGATGCAGCAATCCCTTTCTGGGAATTTACTCAGAGGAACATAAATTGTTTTAACAAAAAAATATCTGCACACACATGTTTATGGCCTCAGTATGCACAATAGCAAATCCATGAAACCAACACTACTGCCCAATAAAATTGGACAGAATGAAGAAAATATGGTACATCCACATGACAGCGTATTATGCAGCCATAAAGAAGAGCAAAATCAGCCGGGCTCGGTGGCTCAGCCTGTAATCCCGCGCCTTTGGGAGGCTGAGGTGAGTGGATTGCCTGAGCCCGCGGGTTCAAGACCCGCCTGGGCAAGCGAGACCTCATCTCTACAATAAATAAAAAAATCAGCCGGGCGTGGTAGCGCGCGCCT
>CAUYQG010233320.1:0-18647 GCA_963574415.1 Tarsius wallacei | reverse complement strand
TCCAACTCAAAAAAAGAAAAACCTGACAACGTCAAATGTTGGCTAGGTTAGGGAGCAACCAAAAGTCTCAAGCATTCCAAATGAGGATATAAAGCATTAAAACATTTTTTAAAAGATCTGGAAGTATAAAATTAAACATGTATCTATCCTGTAACCCAGAGAAACTCACGCCTAAAAATTTATCCAAGGCGGGAAAAACTTTGTGTGCCAACTGTTGTGCTGACTTCGTTGAACTCCCCTCAAAATCCTTTTACTATTTGACTCCCATTTTACAGATGAGAAAACTGAGGCTCACAGAAGTTAAGTAGTTTGCCCCAAACTCTATAGCTGGCACTGGAATGTAAAGCCAGTACCATCTGACTACAGAATGCATGCACTGATTAACCACCACCAACTGCCTTGGATGAGGCATTTATATTTCTGTTTTCTGTGATTGCCACATGAAGGCATTCAGTAAAGCACTACTTTATGCTCAGTTGCACCCAGAGTTTTACAAGCTTCCAAGGATCCCTTGGCGATCAAGTAGTAAATGTGGTGTTTGTTTTTTGGTGTTTTTTTTTTTTTTTTTTTGAGTCAGATTCTCACTCTGTCACCTAGGCTGGAGTACAGTGGCACACTCACGGCCACCACAGTCTCCACCCACTGGGCTCAGGTGATCCTTCTGTCTCAGCTTTCCAAGTAGCTGGAACTACAGGCGTGTGCCACCCAGCTAATTTTTTTGGTTTATTGTGGAGACGAGTTCTCACCAAGTTGCCTAGGCTGATCTCAAACCCCTGAGCTCAGGCAATCTTCTCACCTCGGTCTCCCAAAGTGATGGGATTGCAGGCTTGAGCCACCACACACGGATAAATGTGGTATTTGAAACCTGGTCTGGTGTTGGCAGGCACCCTGAAATGCTGCTGATATTACTTAGGGAACCAGTCACTTGGGACTCTACCTTCCTAATCGCTTCTTAAGGGAACTTGTAATGAATCTAATTGGAAACATCTACTGGTGTCCCTACAGGATTAGATCACATAAGCCAGAGCAAGAAAGGAGCTACAATCAATACATGAGAGAGAAAGACTTGGAAATAGAGAGCTGGGGCAGAAGGGCAGGCAGGGCACTGTGGCTTTGTAGCTCAGGAGGAGAGTCATGGGCACTTTTTAATCATTGCTATATGTGCACCCCAAAAAGAATTCTGGTTTGGGTATGGGAGTGCCAGCACATATTTTCTTTTTGACATGGAAAGTATGGCGATTTCTGTGGGTGTCAATGAAAAATGTCTGATTCTGATCTGTTAATGGCCATACCGAGAATCCAGGCTGTGTGACTGTGTCAAGATTGTACTGTAGCATTAATTTACCCACTAAAGAGTTGAGCTGGGTTTGAAGAATGGATAGGATTTGTTGTCTTTTTCCTCTTTTGGTGGGTAGGATTTTTAGAGGTGGAAATGATATGATGGGGCTAGACATTAGAGGTGGAGTCATTAGTAAGCAGAGACCTCAAGACAGGAAAATAGGGTGCATATTTGGGGACATGGAGACTTTTTTTTTCCCGAGTTGGAGTCTTACTCTGTCACACAGGCTGTAGTGCAGTGGCACGTTCAGGGCCACTGCAGCCTTGACCTGCTGGGCTCAGGTGATCCTTCCACCTCAGTCTTCCAAGTAGCTGGAACTACAGGCACGTGCCACTATGCCTGACTAATTTTTTGATTTATTGTAGAGATGAGGTCTCGCCAAGTGCCCAGGCTGGTCTCAAACCTGTGGGCTCAGGCAATCCCCTCACCTTGGCATCCCAAAGTGCTGAGATTATAGGCGTGAGCCACTGCACTCCACCGACATAGAGAACTTCAGAAGGAGGAAAGAAAAAGAGACAAAGCCAGATGAGTCAAATAAGATCAAGTTGTGTAAAATGCAAAATGACTGTTAGGGCCCTAAGGCCAGTGATCAAAGTGAACTAAAAAAGCATTGGGAAGATCTGAGTTTGGGAGGGATAGAAAAAGAATCTTTTCTTTCTTTCTCTCTTTCTTTTTTGAGTTGAAGTCTCACTCTGTCACCCAGGCCGGAGTGCAGTGGCACGCTCATGTTCACCCAGCGTTGACCTGCTGGGCTCTGGCGATCCTTCCGCCTTAGCCTTCCAAGTAGCCGGAACTACAGGCATGCACTACCAAGTCTGGCTAATTTTAGATTTATTGTAGAGACGAGTTGCCCAGGCTAGTCTCAAACCCACGGGCTCAGGCAATCCACTTGCCTCGGCATCCCAAAGTGCTGGGATTACAGGCTGAGTCACTGAGCCCAGTCAAGAACCTTTTTTTGAGTTGGGGTCTTACTATGTTGCCCAGGCTGGGGTGCAGTGGCATGATCTTGGCTCACTGCAGCCTTGAAATCCTGTACTCAGGTGGTCCTCCTGCCTCAGCCTCTCGAGCAACTGGGACTACAGGCATGTGTTACTATGCCTAATTTTTTTTTTTTTTTGAGTTGGAGTCTCACTCTGTCACCCAGACTGGAGTACAGTGGCCACTTCTGGCCACCGCAGCCCTGACCTGCTGGGCTCCAGCGATCCTTCTGCCTCAGTCTTCCAAGTAGCTGGAACTACAGGTGTGTGCTACCACGCCCAGCTAATTTTTGATTTTTATTGTAGAGATGAGGTCTCGCCAAGTTGCCCAGGCCTTGGTCTCCCAAAGCGCTGGGATTACAGGCTGAGCCACTGAACCCGGCTAATTTTTTCATTTATTTTGATTTTTTTGCAGAGACAGGATCTTGCCATGTTGCTCAGGCTGGTCCTCAACTTCCCGTCCCAAGTGATCTTCCTGCCTTGGCCTCCCAAACTACTGTGCCCTGCAGAGAACTTCTTTATATTTGCTGTTTCCTTGGCTGCTATAACAATAAAGTCTGTCAGTCACCCCTTGCCTCACAGTGGTTCCCACCATGTGTATCGTGCTTGTTCCTCTTCTTGGCAAGCCTCCACATCTTCCTCTCCTCCTCCCCACCAGGCCCCTTCATTACATATCTTAACAATGTCTTTTAATCCTTTGATCTCTGCTAACTTTTGTGGGGAAATGGCCCTCGATGTTCTCCTCCAGAGAGCATGTTATCAGGACGGTAGTGGCAGCCTCCAGACTGCAAAGAGTATACAAGGAGACTCAAAATTCAAGGCAGTGACTGCCAGTGAAGGGAGAAGAGAAGAAGATAGGTTTTCCAATCCTGGGGTTAGCAGTCTTGGAGAAAGCCAAGTCTGGAGGAGGGAGGGAAGGTACAGGGTGCCACAAGAAAGTCATTAACATACAAAGTGAGAAAAAGGAAAGCAAGCATGGACATTTATTAAATGCTCAGGTTAAAAGGATAGTTCATTTTCAGTTGCTCATAATAAGTACTCGAAACTGGGCAGTTTATATATAAAAGGAATTTGTTTCTTATAGTTATGAGGTCTGAGAAGTCCAGGGTTGAGAGACCTCATCTGGTGAAGCCCATTTTGCTGGTGGGGACCCGCTGCAGAGTCCCAAAGAGGCACAGGGTATCACATGGCGAGAGGGCTGAATGTCCTAGCCCAGGTCTCTCGTCCTCTTCTCCGAAAGTCACCAGTCCCACTCCCATGATAACCCATTAGTCCACAAACCCGTTAATCCATTAACCCAGGATTGGAAAGCCCATCTTTTTCTCTCTTCCCTTCACTGGCAGTCACTGCCTCTAATTCTGAGTCTCCTTGTGTACTCTTTGCAGTCTGGAGGCTGCCACTACCATCCTGATAACATGCTCTCTGGAAGAGAACATTGAAGGCCATTTCCCCCCCCAAAGTTAGCAGAGATCAAAGGATTAACCTTGGAGGAAGCCAAGTCTGGAGGAGGAAGTGAAGCTATGGGGTGCCACAAGGAAGTAATTAATGTACAAAGTCAGAAAAAGGAAAGCAAGGGTTGACATTTATTAAATGCTCAGGATAAAATGATAGTTCATTTTCTGTTACTCATAATAAATACTTGAAACTGGGCAGTTTATAATCAAAAGGAATTTATTTCTTACAGTTATGGAGTCTGAGAAGTCCAGGGTTGAGGGGCCCCATCTGGTGAAGGTCATCTTGCTGGTGGGGACCCACTGCAGAGTCCCAAAGAGGCACAGGGCGTCACATGGCGAGAGGGCTGAACGTGCTAGCCCAGGTCTCTTGTCCTCTTCTCAGAAAGTCACCAGTCCCACTCCCATGATAACAATTCATTCATGGATCTCTTAAAGGCCCCACTCTCAATACTGCCATATTAGTGATTATAGTTCCATATGAATTTTGGAAGGGAAAAATATTCAAGTCATAGCAGATAATCCTGTCTAAATAGATGGAAGCTTCTCAAAATTAACTTCCTCTATATCTCCTCGCTTCAAAAAGTCTCTGCCTCTGAGGAAGTATTTCCTTATTTTTTTCCCCTCAAGACTGTATCTTTCTAAAGCAAAATCAACAAAAACCTAAAATCCATTTTGTCATAGGTTTAATAAGTCGATCATCTAGACTTTCCATCTGTGTGAAACCAAATGTGCAGATGGACCAAATTGGTAAATGAAAATGAAAATTTCCATCCCATCAATGTCTAATTTGTGCCCTCCCATCTCCCTGGAATTACCGCCACCCTTGTAAATGCATAATAATCGCTGCCTCTCAGAGCTCACAGATCTCTTATTTCTGAGTCATTTATTCTAGATAGTAGCCTGGGCAGCACCACTCTTTCTCTATTTATTCCATTCTTTTTTAAAAATTCTAAATCCATTTTTCTCTCTATTGGTAATTTCAGGACATTTTCATAATAGCTTTGTATTTCTCTTTAAGATATAAGTATGTATAATGGATATGTTTTTTTCTGGGAAACTCTGGGAGTGCAGACAAATTCACTGCTCCTAGATTACTCTAATTCGTCTCCTTGAGGATGTGATTGCTCTTTTTTTTTTTTTTGAGTTGGATTCTCACTCCATTGCCCAGGGTGGAGTGCAGTGGCACACTCACGGCCACCCCAGCATCGACCTACTGGGCTCTGGCGATCCTTCCACCTCAGCCTTCCAAGTAGCTGGAACTACAGGCACATGCTACCATGCCCAGCTAATTTTTTATTTTGGTTTATTGTGGAGACGAGGTCTCACCAAGTTGCCCGGGCTGGTCTCGAACCTGCAGGCTCAGGCAATCCACTTGCCTCGGCCTCCCAAAGTGCTGGGATTATAGGCTGAGCCACTGAGCCCGGCCGACTGCTCCTTTTTAATAACAACAACAATTGTTATTATGAGAATAATAAAGATAAGTCTTAACATGTCAATATTCTAGGAAAGGAATTCATTTTTTAAAAAATGAGCGATTCCTATTAAGGAAGAAATAAACAATGCTTAATCAATCCCCCTTTAAAGGTAAGTTTTGAGACGAAGGGACACCAGCTTCTGATAGGAGAGGAGAAATTGAAAGAGACGCTTAAAAAGCAGCTGGGTAGGCTCTCAGAGGGTGTGGAGACTAATTTGGATTGACTTTCCAAATTTGCCATCCATGTTAAAGGTTAAACATTAAAAATGGAGTACGTTTCTATCTCCGTTTTCCTTTCTGTAAGTTTGAAATCCAAGTTATCATTGGATATCTTCACCAAATGGGAGTGCTCTTTTGTTTTCATTGTTGTTCACAGACAAAGCTGTATTTATGATCTGCTAGTGAATTGGAATAAATTGGGTTTAAATGATTTTCCGGATTGTTATAAAATGTGTTGACTGCTTTGAAAAGAACAAAAGCAACTCAGGACAATGTCTGTGGAAAATTGCTTTGTACTATTTTTTAAATTCACTCATTTACAAAGAAATGTTTCTTTTAAAAAATGGAAGCTTTGTCATAGATTTAGTGCTATGCACAGCTAACTATTCCTAAAAATAGTGAACTGTTAGCAAATTTATTAATTAGGGTTATGTATATAGCAATATCTGTTTGTTTAAAATAAGACGTCCCGTTCATTATGGTCTACTTCATGAGATGCTCTGTCCTTTAATTACATACAAATGCAGTAAATTATAGTCTTACCATACCCACGGACTAGTTTAGGTCAATGCCAAAGTGATGGTGCTTCACAATATAGCCACAACAGAATCTTGATGAAATTTGTAACAGAGACTCCTTACATACAGGACACTATCTGAGATGATAGCTATTAAAATGATCAATACCCTTAAGCAACCAGTGTCTTTTCACCAGGTGAAACACTAGGTGAAGAATAACAGTTAATAGAATTTAAGCAATAGGGCTCAATAGAAATGTAAAGAAATATTTTGGTTGATAAGTTTCCATAACAACCAAAGATCTAAACATCCGCTATTCTAATTCTTGTGGGTTATCTCTAACAGCAAAGCCACCCGTTTGAGGCCATGTTTCTCGACCTTGGCAACAAAGATTTTAAAGCTGTTTCCTCCCCAAAAGGTTTTGATTTCATTGGTCTAGGGTGCAGCTTGAACACTGGTATTTTTACAAACTCCCGATCGATTGAAAAAAGCAGCCAAGGTTGTGAACTTTAAATGTTTACAGCTTTATAGGTTTGGCGGCAACCCCACTGCCACTGATAATTTCCTTTCAAGGCTAATGATTCCATTTCACGCGGCCAGTGAATGGTGATATCCCTCTACAAATGAAAAATGAAATGAGAATTTCTGAGAGTGGAGTCCTGACATGAGTACTTTTTTATATCTTCCCTGGTGGCTCTAGCGTACAGCCAGGGTTGCAAACTGCTGTTTTATCATCATTTAGATCTGGTCCTGTGACGCTCATCCGATGTAGATAACTGAAGAAGCTACATGTGATTACTCATTATTTTATTTTATTTTTTGTAACTTTGTTTTATTATAGAGGTGTGGGGTTCAAGTCAGGATTAGGTATGTAAGTAGTGTACACGCAGGTGAAGTTTGGGCCTCCAACTGGTCCTCACTTTCCCTGGCTGAGGCCCAGGTACCCTTTGTGTTGTTGTGTCTCCACTCCACCTCTGGCAGTGCCACGTGACTGCTGATCCTTCCCTTGTGCTATTGTGATTAATGTTCAGGTCCCACTTATGAGTGAGAACATGTGGTATTCAGTTCTTCGGTTCATCATTATTTTACTTTAAAATGGAATTTTGCTTAACAACAATTTGACTTCTGTTTATATCACACATATAAAGATATACATTCCAGTTCAAACTGCATTATTCATCTAGCTTCCAGTATCTAGCATCTATCCTAGTAGCTTGGCATATTGTATCCTAGTAGCTTGGCATATTGTAACTAGGTGAAAGGAAAGTGGCATTGTGAATACAATTAAGTCTTCACCTTGACCAGTGCAGTAGCTCAAGCCTGTAATCCCAGCACTTTGGGAGGCTGAGGTGAGAGGATGGCCTGAGCCCCTGGGTTTAAGATCTGCCTGGGCAACTTGGTGAGACCTCATCTCTACAATAAATCAAAAAATTAGCCGGGCATGGTGGCGCTTGTCTGTAGTCCCAGCTACTTGGAAGGCTGAGTCAGAAGGATTGATCACCTGAACCCAGCAGGTCGAAGCTGCAGTGGCCATGAGTGTGCCACTGTACTCCAGCCTTGGCAACAGAGTGAGACTCTGACTCAAAAAAAAAAAGTCTTCACTTAACATCGTCAATAGATTCTTAGAAATTTCTATTTAAGTTAAATGACATATAATGAAGCCAGTTTTACCAAAGAATAATTGATATAAACAAAAGTTATATTCCTACAGCATATTTCTGGCTACAAAACATTACCAAACTTCTAAATAAAGGCCTGAAGCACTTCTAATATCTAATATTAAATGTTGGAATAAATGTGAGTAATACATACATTTAAGAAAGAATAATAAAAACAACTAAGGTAATTATTTACCCTACTATTCCAGTTTGGGGTCTTGGGTGGCCAGAGCCTGCTAAGGGCATGAGGCAGGAATCAGACCTTGTCAGGACCTTGTTCTATTGCATGGTGTACTCACACACACTCACACTTACCCAGACTGGGACCATGTAGACATATCGATGAACCTAACCAGAACAACTTTGGAATGTGGAAGAAGACTGAAGTTTTTGGAGAAAAACTACACAGACATGGATGCAGGACGATTTTGACAAAATTTAACACCCGTGTATGACTGAAAAAAAGCTATCAGAAAAATGAGACCGGAGGAGAATCTCCTTGACATAATAAAAAGCATCTACAAGAAACTCTACAGTTAACATTATGCTTAATGGTGAAAGACTGAATATGTTTTCCCTAAGATTAGAAAATGGGCAAGGGTGTTAATTCTCATAATTCTTATTCAACATATTATTGGAAGTTCTATCCAGTGCAATAAAATAAGAAAAGAAATAAAGGCTAGGTGCACACCTGTAATCCCAGCACGTTGGGAGACCAAGGTGGGAGGATTGCTTGAGCCCAGGAGATCGAGACATAGTGAGACTTTGTCTCTACAAAGACCCCCAAAATTAGCTGGGCATGGTGACATGCACCTATAGTCCCAGCAAATTGGGAGGCTGAGGAGGAAAGGTCTCCTGAAACCAGGAGTTTGAGGCTGCGGTGAGCCACGATCATGCTCATGCCTGGGCAACAGAATGAGATACACACACACACACACACACACACACACACACACACAGAAATAAAGACTTCTTACAGATCAGAAAGGAAGAAATAAAACAGTCCCTATTTGAATATGGCATAGTTGTCTAAATAGAAAATCCTGAGGAATTTAGAAAAACATTTCTACAACTAAAAGATGAGCTAAAAACCAACCAACCAACCAACCAAACAAACAAAAAACCCCTGAAACTATAGAATACAAAATAATCATACAAAAATCAAATTTTTCCTATATACTAGCAATAAACATATGGATGCAAATTAAAAATGCAATACCCTCTACAAACCATCCCCCTAAAGAAATACTTAGATGTAAGTATGATGAAGCATTTACAAGACTTGCTTTTTTTTTTTTTGAGTTGGATTCTCACTCCGTTGCCCAGACAGGAGTGCAGTGGCATGCTCCCGGACACTACAACCTCGACCTGCTGGGCTCTGGCGATCCTTCCGCTCAGCCTTCCAAGTAGCTGGAACTACAGGCGCGTGCTACCACGCCCGGCTAATTTTTTTTTTTTAAATTTATTGTAGAGATGAGGTCTCGCCAAGTTGCCTAGGCGGGTCTTGAATCCGCGGGCTCAGGCAATCCACCCACCTCAGCCTCCCAAAGTGTAGGATTATAGGCTGAGCCACTGAGCCCAGCTAGGACTTGGATATTGAAGATTAATTAATATCTATGAAGGAACTCAAAGAAGATCTAAATAAATGGAGAGTGTTCATAGATCGAAAGACTCAATATAGTGAAGATGTCAATTCTCCTAATTTAGTGTATAGGATAAATGTGATTCCTATCAAAATCTCAGCAAGATTTAAAAAAAAAATATATAGACAACACTATTCTAAAATGCTAAAATACTATTTCTAAAAATAGAAAAGCAAAGGAACTATAATAGCTAAAATAATTTTGAAAAGGAAGAATAATATGGGCCAAGCTCGGTGGCTCAGCCTATAATCCCAGCACTTTGAAAGCCGGTGTGAGTGGATTGCCTGAGCCAGTGAGTTTGAGACCAGCCTGGGAAACTTGATGAGACCTCGTCTCTACGATAAATAAAAAAATTACCCAGGTATGGTAGTGTGCGCCTGTAGTTCTGGCTACTTGGAAGGCTGAGGCAGAAGGATCATTGGAGCCCAGCAGGTCGACGCTGGGGTGGCTGTGAGTGTGCCACTGCACTCCAGCTTGGATGACAGAGTGAGACTCCAACTCAAAAAAAAAAAAAAGAAAGCAACCAGACTACCTGATTTCAAGTCTGATTATATAGCTACTTTAGTCAAGACTAAATGGTACTGACAGAAGATTAGACACACAGATCGGAACAGAAAACCCAGAAATTAATCCACACAAATATATGCAACTGATGTTTTGACACAGGTATAAAATAGATACAATGGAGGAAAGAGAGCTTTTTCAATAAATAGTGTTGAAAAATCTATAGGTAAAAGTGAACTTTAATCTAGTATGTATGCACATATTATATGTGTACATGTGTGCACATATAATATGTATACACAAAAATTAATTCAAAGACCCACATACTTATATGCAAAACATTAAAAATATAAAACTTTCAGTAAAGCATGTAAGAGAAAAATCCTCATGACCTAGGACTCAGCAAAAAATTCTTAGACTTGGCACCGAAAGCATGGTCTGTACAAGAAAAAACTGATGAATGAGACTGCATCACAATGAAAGACTTCTGCTCTTTGAAAGAGCCTAGGCCAGGTATGGTGGCTCACGCCTATAACCTTTGGGAGGCTGATGCGAGAGGATTTCCTAAACCCACGGGTTCAAGACCAGCCTGTGTAATTTGGCGAGACCTCATCTCTACAATAAATCAGGAAAAATTAGCTGGCATGATGGTGCATGCCTGTAGTTCCAGCTACTTGGAAAGCTGAGGCGGAAAGATCACCTGAGCCCAGCAGCTTTAGACTGTGGTGGGTGTGAATGTGCCATTGCACTCCAGTATGGGCAACAGAGTGAGACTCCGACCAAAAAAAAAAAAAAAGAAAGAAAGTGCCTAAGAGAGGCTGGGTGTGGAGGCTAATACCTGTAATCCCAGCACTTTGGGAGGCCGAGGTGAGAGGATTGCCTGAGTCCGTGGGTTTGGCTACAGTGGCTGTGAGCATGCCATTGCACTCCAGCCTGGGCGTCAGAGTGAGACTCCAGCTCCAAAAAAAAAAAAAAAAAAAAAAAAAATAGCCTAAGAGGATGAAAAAACAAATCAGAACAATATTTGCAACCCACAACAAAAGAACATAGTTGAATAAAAAAGCAAACTCTCAAAACTCATGATCAAAATCCAATAGTTCAATGAGAAAATAAGCAAAGACACAAAGACACACTTCCCCTAAGAGGAAATACAGATGACATACAAGCACATGAAAAGAGGCTCAGCATCATTAGACATTAGGGACATGCAAAGTAAAACCACAACATGATATTACTATATACCTATTAAAATGCCTGAAATAAAACACAGCAACAACATTGAATGATTATGAAGATAAGGATAAATTAAATCACTCTACATGGCCGTTAGGAATGTAAAATGTGCAGCCACTTGGGAGACAGTGTGACAGTGTCTGTATATATGACAGCTTTACATGTGACTGCCATATAACTCAGCAATTGTACCCTGGGGCATTTATCCCAGAGAAATGAAGACTTATGTCCATACCAAAACCTGTATACAAATTTTATAGCAGTTTTCTTCAAAATCTCTGAACATTGGAAACAACACACATGCCCTTCATCATGAGAATGGCTAAACAAACTGTGGTACATCCATATCTTGGAATACTACTAGTTAAGAAACAAAAACCAAAAAAAAAAACTATTGACAGATGCAACAATGTGGATTAGTCTCCAGAAAATTACGCTGAGAGAAAAAAGCCAATCCCAAAAAGTTATGTACTGCATGATTATGAGACAAGAGATAGCTAGAGAAAGGCTAGGCGGACAGACAGGTGAGTCCTCTGGTAACAATGTAGTGAACTCCTGGCAGGCCTCTCAGGCTCAGCGTTGGTAAACAAGGTCCCTGCAAGACTCTCGAGCTAGAGCTAAAGTCCTCACTGCTGGGATTGAAAAGCAACCAATCAGAACAGCAACAGCTCACAGCTAGTGCCAGCCAATCGGCTTGGACTTAGGGTTATATAAGCACCAGGTTTTCAGCCCCAGATGGGCAACCCTTTTGGGCCCCCTCCTGCTATGGGAGGTTTTCTGTCCTCAATAAATCCTGCTTTGTCACTTTCTGGCTGTCCATGTCCCTCATTCTTCCTGCACATGAGACAAGGACCTCTACCCTGAAGAGCTGCAACTTGAAGAGCTGCAGAAAATCATCAGAGTCGAAAAGTCATGCACCCCAGAGGCTGGCTTGCCAGCCGACAGAGCCAGCTGAACCAGGAGAGCTGCTGAAGGAAGGCAAGACTCCAAAGCTGAGGCACCCAGGAGGCTAGGTTTGCCAGCCTACCAAACCAGCAACACTCTCAGGGCTTGGCTTGCCAGCCCGTTAGAACCAACATCCTGAGGGCTATGCTTGCCAGCCCCCACCCCCCACCCCAATCGCCACTCTCAGGGCTTGGCTTGCTAGCCCATTAGAGCTGACACTTGCGGGACTAGGCTTACCAGCCTGTCCACGACCCTCTCTGGGGTTTGGCTGGTTGACCCATTGAGCTGACACTCTTGAAGCCCAGGCTGACCTGAAAAATCCACATCAATTACACTTACATAACTGTTGAAATGACAGGATTATAGCAATGGAGAACATATTACTGTTCACCAGGAGTTAAGGGGGAAGGAAATTGGCATGGTTATCCAAGGACAACAAAAAAGGATGCATGTGATGTTGAAAATGTTCTGTCTTGACCGCATCAAGATCAACATCTGGGTTGTGACATGTGTATTTGCAACATATTACCATTGGGGAAAACTAGGTAAAGGATATGTGGGACACTCTTGTTTTATTTCTTTTTCTTTTTTGCTTTTTGAGTCGGAGGCTCTGTGGCCCAGGCTGGAGTGCAGTGGCACTCACGGCTACCGCAGCCTTGACCTGTTGGGCTCAGGCGATCCTTCTGCCTCAGCCTTCTAAGTAACTGGGACTACCATGCCTGACTAATTTTTTGATTTATTGTAGAGATGAGGTCTTGCCATGCTGCCCAGGCTGGTCTCGAAACCCTGGACTCAGGAAATCCTCTCGCCTCCACCTTCTGAAATGCTGGGATTACAGGTATGAACCACCCTGCCTGGTCCTGTTTTTATTTCTTACAACTAACTGCATGTGAACCTATAATTATTTCAAAATAAAATCTGAAAATCTTACCATATCACCTCTCTTCAATAACTTTTCCCACCATGGCTTGTAAGATAATAAAAATACTTCATAGTGCTTGATTAGAAATTTTGTGGTCTAGCCCAGTGATTTCCATCCCTGGCAGAATTACCTACGGAGCTTATAAAAAATGCTGATGCCTGGGTCCTACTCCAGCTCAATAAATCAGTATCTCTGGGGTAAGTATACATTCATTCTTGCATTTATTTGATTCAAGTCTGCCTCACCACCGGATCACAGGCTCCATGAAGACCTGCTTTTGCTGTCCATTGTATTTCCAGCACCTAGATCAGTGTCTGACACCCAGGTGGTGCTCAGTAAGTATTTGTGAAGCAAATGAATGAGTGAATGGTGGGGAGATAGATGTATCCTCCTCTTTTCTCTCCTCTCCTCACACCTTCCTGAACCCATGAAAGGGGAAAGTTGCCTTCCCTGGTCTCATCCCTGTCTCTTCAGGGCTCCATCACAAAAGTAGGGATCGCATTGCTCCAGGAGAGACCCAACCCACAACTATGAAATCTGGAAATGATGACAGTGCCTTCCTTCTTCACACTCGATCAACACATTTAATGAAAGTGAAATAGAAGCTGACAAAGAGGCTGAAATGACACATACTCTTACTCACACAGAAATAATAAAAATCACTTAAATGCAGCTCAAAAAAAAAAAAAAAATTAAAGGCACTGACCAATAAATGAACAAAAGGTTTTAGGGAAGGAGAAAAACTGAGGATAGGAAGGCTCCCAGCCTTCAACCTGGCGATCACATCTGCAGAAAGTCTCTCTTGTGCTGTGCATGGAGCCAGAGTGGTTCAGGTAATATCAATGCGTGAGTAAGATTATGCCAAGAGACACGGAATTCAGTAAATTCCAAGGTACTCTTGGGGCGTATCCTGATTCTGTCCTATTATCCTGACCCCCTACCCAGCATCGATGTCAGCATCTGTAGTGTGGGCACAATAATTCATGTTTTAAACAGTTATCTGGAGACATTGCAAGTTCTGCAAGTTCGTTGCAAGTTTTGAAATTTCATACGAATCTCAGACTACAAATCTACAAATACTGTGGTGGAATATAACTATATTTTCAGTAATTCTTCCTAATTTCCATTTCTACACCATCACCACCCCACACCATTCTACCTATCTGATTTCAAACTTATCCCTTTTAAAATCTTTTCTTTTCTTTCTTTCTTTTTGACTCAGGGTCTCACCGTTGCCCAGGCTGAAGTGCAATGACATGTCGTGGCGCATGGCCGGCTTAACCTCCTGGGCTCATGGGACTACAGGCATGCACCATCACGCCCAATTAATTTTATTTTTTTTATAGATGAGGTCTTGCTATGATTCCCAGGCTGGTCTTCCAACTCCTGGGCTCAAGCCATCTGCCTGCCTCAGCCTCCCAAAGTGCTGGGATTACAGGTGTGAGCTATTATTCCCAGTCTATTCTTTTTAAAATCTTGGCATCATTTTACTCACTCATATACAGCATTTAAAAATGACTGGTGGGGAGGGGGTTTTGCAAAAGTAGGGATCGCAGCATTGCTCCAGGAGAGACCCAACCCATAATTATGAAATCTAGAAATGATGACAGTGCCCTCCTTCATGGGGCAGGTTTGAGGTAGAAGAAAACGAAGGAAAAGGGGATGTGGAGTGATGGAAAAAACAATAGATGATCTCGACACATTGTCTTGGAATGAGAGCTAGCATTTACTACAAGCTTACACAGTGTGCTAGGTATTTCAAGTGCTTTATACGAATTATCAAGTAATTCTCACAGCCTATAAATAAGTTGTTATTGTTGTTATCCACATTTTACAGGTGAGAAAACGGAGGCTCCAGGAGATTTAGTCACTTGACCAATGTCACACAGCTAGTAAGCAGCAGGGCTACGACTCACGTCTGGCCTCTGATTTCAAAGCTCATGCTTTTCAGCTTTTCACCACTGCAGGAAAAGATAATCATGTTTAGAATCTTGTGGGAAGATAGGAGTAAATGAATCCATTTCAGAATTATTTTCTTGACCGTGAGGACTGAAATAAAAAAGAACACAGGGTTTAAGCAGTGACTTCAGTCAATAGAAACATTCCGTTAACCAGTATTCCATGAGGCTCTTCTGGCCTGGCCACCCTACCCTCCAGCTGCTGCGGTTTCTCCTCCTAGTTCCCAGCTCTGTTCCTGTTTCTGGTTTCCTGAGTGTCACTCTTGCTGCCTTTCTTGGCACCCTCATCCCTGTGACCCCCTAACCTTTCTTTTTTATTACCTCTGGCCCTGCTCTGTGGTTTATGATTCATGACGTACTTCACAGAAGAAATTTCTGCTTCAGCCTTGCAGTTTTCTCTGAGGGCTAACCTAGGGGACCTTAGCCAGGGCTCATGCCAATGGCCTCTATGGATTTCTTCATTTTTGCCAGCTGGGTTTCCTTAGAAAGCTCTCCAGTGTCCTTTCCCAGCTCCCTCGTGCCTACCATGCAAGCCCTCCAAGGTCACTTGGTGAGCGTTTAAGGCCTTAGTTCTCAGCAGTAACCTGGGAGGGGACCAATGTCCCCGGCTGCAGCAGGTAACTTGAGTGCCCATATACCTTAAGCTTCTATATTAAGAAGTGTGTAGAGAACTGTTCTATTGAATGCACACAACACAGTCAGTCAGGGCAGTCCCATGACAGCGAGAGCTTTTAGCTCACAGGGAAGTCTTTTAACATTCATCCTGAGGTGAACAGGGAGCTTAAAGTGATTGACGTGCCAGACAAGCATTAGAAAAAAACAAAAAACAAACAAACAAAAAGCCGTTCTGTTAACCTTGTTATATCCCCAGGAGTTATCGAGCAGTGGGTAACTCGTCTTTAAAGCTACCAGTTTCAGTACCATTGAAATAGCTTGGTCAAAAACATAGTTGGGTCACTAAGGTACAAGTATAAACAGGAAAATGATGGGATGAGTGAAACAGGGGACACATACACAAAAGTGAGGCAGAAAGACGCATTGACATTTGTGAATTTACTCAGTCTTGTCCTTCTAAATCTCTCCCTTGGCTGGGAGCGGTGGCTCAGCCTGTAATCCCAGCACTTTGGGAGGCCGAGGCGAGAGGATTGCTGAACCTGGGGGTTTGAGACCAGCCTGGGCAACTTGGCGAGATCTCGTCTCTACACCAAAAATTAGTTGGGCATGATTGCATGTGTCTGTAGTTCCAGCTACTTGGAAGGCTGAGGCGGAAGGATCGCCTAAGCCCAGTAAGTCGAGGCTGCAGTGGCCGTGAGCGTGAGGCTGCATTCCAGCTTGGGCGACAAGAGTGAGACTCCAACTAAAACAAAAAACAAAAAAAACTCTCTTTCCTCACTGTCATTTCAATGGTGCAAAGCCCCTTCAGGTTTAGGTGTGATGATTTATTATTGATCTCCCTGCTTTCTTTACCTACATGGTCTCTTTTCATCTTTCCCAAAACCCTGTGTAGCGTTAATACCATTGCCAGGGCAGACAGGAATGAGGCCCCGAGAGATCAATGAACATTTGGCATAAGAAATTATTTTCTCTATATTTATTTATGCCTTTTTAATTAAAATGTTTTTGTAGAGACTTGCTGTGTTGCCCAGGCTGGTCTCAAACTCCTGACTTCAAGTGATCCTCCTGGGTTGGTCTCCGAAAGTGCTGAGATTACAGGTGTGAGCTACCATGCCTAGACTTTCTTTTTATTACATCATACTAACTCAAGCAGGCCCTTAAGGACTGGATTTAAGGATATGAGGAAGAGATTATACATCTAGTGTGATAGTCTTTTGGCATTCTTCAAATTAAAACATATAAGGCCTATCTTTTCTGCCTTTGTATAAGGTTGACCTGGGCCAGGAGTAGAAAGAACTGTATTTGCAATATCAGGAGTTTCCCTTTCCTTAGCGTTTGAGAATAAATTCTGTAGAACATTGGTTCTCATGGGGGAGCTTTTAAAAATCTGCATGCATGGGCTGTATCTCATACCACTTAAATCAGAATTCCCTGGGGTGGGACCCAGGCATCAGTGTCATAAAAATTCCCCAGGTGTTTTTCCTGATTGAGCCAGGGTTGAGAACCAGGGCTCTAAAGCAGTGGTTTTTCAACTTGAACATGCATTAGGCTTGTTACAATACTGGTTGTTAACCCCTATCCCCAGAGCTTCTGATTCAGTAGGTCTGGGTGGGTCTCAAGGCTCTGAGCTTCTAAGTTGCCAGGTGGTATGATGTCCCTGGTCTAAGAACCAGACTTGGAGAGTTGGGAAGGTAAGCTGAGCAAAAGTAAAGCTTGTCTATGCTTCAGTTCCGTTTCTTTCTGATCAGGCTAAAGAAGTTTGTGTCTGAGTCTCCTCCATGTCTTTCCATAGTGCTGACTCACCCAACAAGAATACTAGAACAACATCATTCACTGTGTAAATGCTAAATAGTTTATGAGTATCAGATATGTTTTGAAATAAATCAGACAATGAATCCCATCAGACTTTGAATGGATTCTAAGGCGTTTACCACAATTTTCAGTAGAAAACAAACATTTTTCAAGGGAAATTTATTCTCAGATTTAGTTGTGCCACTCATTCTAACAGCATTCCTTTTTTTAAAAACAAACAAAAAAGCCTTTCAATAATTCTTCTTTATTATTTTTAATGAATTCAAGTTATACAGTTCCCAGAGCCAGAACTCAAGATGGGGTTAAAACCCTGAGTCTATTAGGGTAGGGTTGCCACATGTAACACCCCCACAAATATATATGTTAAATTTGAACTTCAAAGAAACAATACATTTTTAAAATATAAATATGTCCCATGCAATATTTGACAATCCTGATTAGGGGGTAAATATAGGGATGGAAATGACCCTTCTGCCTGCTATGGAGAACTGGGACACACCCTGCCCATTCCTGTTTCGTGGATACACAGAAGTACTTACTTGATCTTGTGCCTTGTCCATTGAGAGCTCAACAAACATTGGCTGAATTGATGCACTGTGAATACCAAAGATATAAATACAATACTCAGAAGTATTGAGTGACTTCAAAGAAGGATGCTCGTAGGATTGGGAGTAGTGGGAATGTGCCTGAGGAAGCAGGGGGCATACCTCATCAACAAGGGTAAAATGAACTTTTGTATACCTAACCCTGAATTGTACCCCACATCTTTAAAATAAAATTTAAAAAAGGGGGGAAAAAAAAAAAGAAGGATGCTTGATCATCTTCAGATCCAAGTTTCTTTTTCTTTTTTTTATTGTACAGATGAGGTCTTGCCAGGTTGCCCAGGCTGGGCTCAGGCAGTCTTCTCACCTTGGCCTCTCAAAGTGCGGAATTATAGGCATGAGCCACCACGCCTGGCCCAAGTTTCTTTTGATTCAGTTACCCCACTTCAGTCATTATCAGTCAAATCAGTAGGTCCTCAGCTAAGGATGATTTCCCATGCTAGAGGACATTTGGCAATGTCTGGGGATAATTTTGGCTGTCATAGTTGGGGGGAGGGGTGCTACTGGCATCTAGTTGAGGCCAGAGATGCTGTTAAACAAGATGGCCTCTGCCGGGCTCGGTGGCTCAGCCTGTAATCCCAGCACTTTGGGAGGCCAAGGCGAGTGGATTGTCTGAGCCCGCAGGTTCGAAACCCGCCTGGACAACTTGGCGAGCCCTCATCTCTACAATAAATAAAAAATTAGCCGGGCATGGTAGCGCGCGCCTGTAGTTCCAGCTACTTGGAAGGCTGAGGCGGAAGGATCGCCGGAGCCCAGCAAGTGGAGGCTGCAGTG
>CAUYQG010233318.1:0-17936 GCA_963574415.1 Tarsius wallacei | reverse complement strand
CTAGAGTCCATAATACTGAGTGACCTCTCACAGAAACAAAAAACTAAGTATCACATGTTCTCACTCATATAGTAGACCTTGATCATCCAACGTACTACCACAAGAAAATGACTGACAGTGGTGGGAAACTATGGGGGGGGGGCAATGGGATTAATGGTGATAAATATCTGTCTGGAGATGGGGAGACACCTCTTATCATCAAGGGTGCCTGAATGAAGCATTTTTGTATGCCTAACCCCTAACTGTATCCCATAATACCATAATAAAAAAAATTAAAAAATAAAAATAAAAAAATATTGTGTTAATTTCCTTCTAAATTTTGGTCCTGGTCCTAAATTCTATTCCCCAAAGTGTCATTGATAATAAATGCTTTACCATCAATATGATCTACAAAATTATAAAATGACTAAGTGCAATACAATATTAAATACAATAAAAATGAAATGATTAAATACAAGTATAGTTGTCTGTTGGTATCCATAGGGGATTGATTATAGCAACCTAGAGGATACCCCAAAGTACACATGCTCAAGTTCCACTGACAGGGCTGTGAAAAAAATACAGTTATAAAAAGTTACCACTTCCTATGGGCAGCTTTTGCATCATAAAATACCACCTATACTGGTTGTAAGTGTATAACCCAGTGATGGAGAGGGCTGATTGCATTTCTTGCAAAAAGTTTAGTATGTGTGGGCCTGTACAGTTCAAGCCTGTGTTGTTCAAGTGTTAGCTACATATTAATTTAACACTTTTTTTTTTCACTAAAGTGCTTATAAAGACTTTTGGTTAATGACACTGAAATATAGTCATGAAATTAAGTACTGGAACCAGATTAGGAAAAAAGAAACAAATAACCATAAAATCTGCCTCCTTAACACATAGTTGAATTTAGATGTACAGATAGATATACCTATATAAGCATTTTAGTTTAGAAAAAGGAGCTTGGAATTATGAATAGTAAAATTTCAACTATTCTTATTTTGGGTGGTGATTTTTCGAAGTCTTATACATGGTTATGGAATTTTAAAAAAACAGTTTCCAAAATGCATTAATTATAGTTACAATCAGAAAAAAATCATAAATTTTTGTTTCAACAAATACATGTAAATATAGAAATGTGCATGTTTTAGTAAGAAATTGTAAATGTAGCTTTCAAAGGCAATATTTATACTGTTTTTTAGTAAGTGATTTTTTTTGTACTTCCTTTACATAAAGAACCATAAAAGACAAGAAAAGAAAAAAAAAGCTACAAGAACATTTAACATACTAATTATGTTAAAGTAATATAAATAAAATAACAATAACATATACAATGAGATTTTTATTTTTAACACTCAGGAAAACAATTTCTACGTTGTTATGAGTCTGTATATATTTTGAAGTAGCATCAAAGAGTCACTGAGCAAAAAACACAAAAAATCTGAAATGATTATGAGAAGGCTACAGATGTCACAAATTATTTTTCAGACACTGATGACTTCAATGCCATCTGTATTATGTGTATTTGGATTCGTTTAAACAACTTGATGACACCTTCATAAATTGGTATTCATGCTGAGTATGTGAATTGCATTACAAACTGAGCAGAATATTTCTGTAAGTTTTTGCTGTGAAATTTGTTTTTAAATCAAGCACATAATAAAATGCACTCTAAGTCAGCTTTAGAGAAATAAGTGTCCAAAAACATCTGTCACCCAATGTATTCAACTGGATATGAACTAGAGTACAGATAAATTATGTCAGAGTTATCCGAAAATACACAAGATTTTTGTTTTGGAAAAAAGTTCCCAAACCAAAAATATTGACACTTAAATGTTCTTTCTTGAGAACTGCTTTGCCTGCATATGTAATTGTAGCTGAAGTCTCTCTTAGTTATAAATGTCAGATGAAAGGACAAATCCTTAAAAATTAACATTTAGTATGTCTTCATGGCCTGTGTGTCATGATAAAAAAACAAACCCAAGATATTCTACTTCACAATGAATGTTAGCAAATTCCTTCAATGCTCAGCCCTACAACCCTACAAAAATCACTCTGCTTTAAGAGGTGATATTCTACATTTTGCGTTCCTCCCTAAAATTTTCACTTGCAAACACTTCATGTATGTACACTTTTATTTTTAAAATGTGTGAAAGAATCAATAAGAAGTTAAAGCATATGTGCAATTACCAGCAAATTTACCTTTTTATAATTTAATTGTAATAAAATAAGTCATTATAGCAAAATAACAGTATATATTTCACATGCATATTTAGTCATTTACTTTTATACCTGTTTGTGAACTGAATATTTAGGGAATATTTACTATATGCTAGGAAGAAAGTAGAGATAAATAAAATATAGTGTCCAATTTATTCTGTAAAGAAGGTTAACAATTATATGAATATTAATCATAATAAACTGTGTAATATGTACTATCCAAAAATTATAAACCAAATGTTCTGATAATGGCTACTGCTTATCATACATGGGATAGACACAAGGAAGTGTAAGGAGTTAAAGTTTTAGAGTAAAAGATGATCTTGTTGGAATATGAAGATTAGTGAGAGCTTAGCAGGTGGACTTGGTGAAAAAGGGAAGTCTAGCAAAGAGAACAACATGGTAAAAGAGTTATATCAGTAAGAGAAAACTGAGTGCTGTGAAAATCCCAAGTTAGTTCTGTGTGACTAGATCAGAAGGCATCTTTAGAACTGAGGCTGCAGATGAATTTAGAAAGGATGTCTGAAGGAGTTTTAAATGATGCTAAGGCATTTAGACTAGGATGTCAGTGAAAGATGTTAGAAGGAAGTCACATGATCATTATTTGCATTTAGAAGACAATTCTGGCAGGCTTGTGAAATAAATTGGAGCTGGCTGAATGGGAAAGGAAGTTGACCACAATGCTGGCAATAGGAAGATAAATTAAGAACTATTGCAAACCCTCAGGCAGCAAATGATGAAGATGCTGAAATTGGAAGAGTGAGGACAGACTTGAGGAATATGTAATTGTTACAGTTAAGAACTTTTTGACTAACTGGATATGCACCATTCTATGTACAGAAGGTGAGAGGGTAGACATGCCTAATTTTGCGTATTTTCTCACTGAGCAGTTCCCATGTTTTAGACAATGTTTCTTCACTCCATATTCGAATTCCCATGTAAAAAATCCCTGCCAGATCTGTCAAGTGCAAAAGAAGTCAGAGCCATTCTGGTACAGGCTGGTAATTCTGTATTAGTACCTGCATGACCTCCAGCAAGCTGCTTCTATCTCACAGAGGTGAACAAAGGTTGGCATGGTAACTGGCTTATCTGCAAAAATGATCACAGGTAGGCCTAGGAATAGCAGGAGATGTAGTGGCAGTGGCACCTTCACTCAGAGTTCTCAAAAGCAAAGAATGTTTATCTACTGAGTGAATTACTGCAAATTCTGATTTTTAAAACTTACTTTTAGATGATATGTGTGATAAAAGTTTTGAGACTTGGAGTATATAAATCAAAACTGTAAAATCATAAGTTGGGCACTGAGGTATACTGGTGTTCTTGGCCCTGTAAAAGAGAATGGTTGCTACTCAACTGCAGAATGCTGTGTCATAAAAATCTAGCCGAGTGTCACCAGATCTCTTTTTTCTGTTTGCTTTCTCTCTCTTGAGATAGATAGATAGATAGATAGATAGACAGACAGATAGACAGATAGAAAGATAGATAGATGATAGATAGATAGATAGAAAAATAGAAATAAGCCGGGCTCGGTGGCTCAGCCTGTAATCCCACGCCTTGGGAGGCTGAGGTGAGTGGATTGCCTGAGCCTGTGGGTTCGAGACCCGTCTGGGCAACTTGGTGAGACCTCATCTCTACAATAAATCAAAAAATTAGCTGGGCGTGGTAGCGTGCGCCTATAGTTCCAGCTACTTGGAAGGCTGAGGTGGAAGGATCGCTGGAGCCCAGCAGGTTGAGGCTGCGGTGGCTGGAAGTGGCCACTGCACTCCAGTCTGGGCGTTGGAGTGAGGCTCCAACTCAAAGAAAAAAAAAAAAAAGAAAGATAGAAATAAAGATAGCGATGATAGATAGATGTGTGAGTATATATATATATATATACATATATATATATGCACATATATATCCACACATATAAGTACATACATAAATACACATATATATGGATGTACATATACACATTTTATAGTGTTTGCTTTTTTAGAGAAGTTTTAGGTTTACAGAAAAATTGGAGTTCCTATATACACTCTTTACCTCAGCCTACCTTCCCCACTGCAGTGTCCCTGTTACTAATATCTTGCACTAATGGAGAATATTGGTTATAATTGTTGAGCCACTATTGCTACATTATTTTATACTAAAGTCAATAGTTACATTAGGGTTCACTCTTGGTTCTGTACATTCTATGGATTTTGATAAATGTATGCATCCACCATTAGATAATGACATATATCCTCCATTACAGTATCACAGAGTATTTTCAAAGCTCTAAAATCTTCTGTGTTTCACCTATTCATTACCCATTCCCCAAATTCTGGCAACCGCTGATTTTTTTTATTGCTTCCTTCGTTTTGCCTTTTCCAGAATGTCAAATAGTTGGAAGCACACAGTATGTGGTCCTTTCAGACTGCCTTATTTTACTTAGCAATATGCATTTTCGGTTCCCCCCTGTTTTTTTCATGGCTTAAGAGCTCATTTCTTTTTGTCACAGAATGACATGTCATTGTCTTGATGTACCACAACAAATCGACTCTCTTACTCTTGTTTTTCTGCTTCTTTTTTTCATGAAGCTAAATTTCTGGATTATTTTAACGTGAAATCTTTCCAAATTTAGACGTTGGCAATTAATTCAAGTTGCTATTGCCATTTAACATTGTCTGTGAATGTTAAAAGACTAATTCCTTAGCCATACTCCCCCAAATGATGACTCAAGTAGATTGGAGTGGGCAGGGGTCTCATGAATTTGTATATTGAACACATTTCCAGGGTGTTGCAGATGCTGCTGCTCCCTGACCCCAATTTCTGTAATACTAGTCTAGATAATCAAAATTACAAATTTGGCCTAAGACAATTTTTAAATAAAATTAAATCAATGAGTATTTTCATGAAGGATTTTCCTTTTAGTCGATATGTTAAATGAGATATAGCAAACATTCTTTCAAAATCAATACTTTTTAGGGAAATATGAGTACCACAATAGCCTAATAGAAACACTCCAAACTAAAGGAGCAATTATGATTTTCTCCTTTACTGTTTAATGTAATAGTGTTTAGGCCATTATCCATAATAGACATGTATCTTAAACCAAAGTAATTTCTTTTTTATTCTCTTGACAGCAAGATTTCTTAAAATGATTATCTACTAATTAAATTACAAGTTCTACTAGAATTTGAACAAAAATATTCTATATCATGCTGCTTTCCAAGAAGCATAGTTTCCTATAGTCAAGAGCCAGAAATCCTAGTATAAAATGGGAGTATTTTTTTTTCTGTGTGTTTGTGTATGTATGTGTATTTAATCCAAGTAGCATAGTCCAAGGTTATTATTATATTTTCTAGCTATCAGAGATATCATTAATACAAGATTTCTTACCTTTTTTTTTTTACAGCCCTGAAGGTGGTCCATGTATAGAACTCAGGGGTTCACACATTTGGATGGGGAAAATATATTTCATTAATTTTTGAGTAAGAGACAACTTTTACTTTAATTATAAATGCAGGCAGCAAATCATAGACATAGTGGAATGTTTGGTACTTTGTTATTAACAGAAATAGACACTTTCATAAGTACATTACAGTTCCAAGTATCTAGGATTACATCTATGCTTATCACTATTTTGAAATTATGGTAGCTATTAGAAGTACATAAAGATTGAGGTAATATTATAGTATATATTAATATATGGCCAATTTATTTTAAAATACTTTGGTGACCATATTTCAATTTTTGAAAATTTTCTACACTTTAAAAGTTTATTCTGAGAAGATATCCATAGGTTTAACCAGATTTTCCAAGGAGTCCATGGCATTTAAAGGTTAAGAATCACTGAACAGCTTGGTAAAAACATCCTTTCCATTCCAAATTAGCACTAAGAATCCCATTTAGCTTGAATTATTCCCTCCAGAATAGTTTTCAATTCTGCCACCTGACTAGCATCTTTCATATTTAGTGCTTACATGGAAATGTGGCTATTCAGACAATAAACCCAAGTCTTTCTATACAGATTGAAGCTCAGTATGTTGAAAGTGTCATGTTATGTGATATATGTGGAGATCTATGAATTAATTTGGACGCTATATTGATCAGAAGAACAGCTGAAATGAACAGATTAGCTATGTCATGGTGTATTTACTGCATAAACTAGACTGCTCCAGAAAGTGAGAAAAAAAGCTAGCAGTAAAATTTCCTCAGATTATGAGGTAACTTCCTAATCATGGTCTTTAATTATTGAGTAAGAATATATTTGAAGCTTGGCTCGTTATTTTTTTTTTCTAAAGATTGCAGTTTTGAACTGTTTCGTTCAAACACTGGTACAAAGACTGAAACTAACAAAAGGATAGAAAATATTATTCAGTATCTGCTCAGGAAAAAGCTATTAGTTACATAATCACATTGAAATGGAATAATATCAGCTCAAATTTTCATAACAATTTGAGATATGCAAAAGCTTTCTAATCAAGTATATGAGAAACAATATATTTATGTTGACAAGAAGAAGATGCTCCTCATTTCCCAAGACTGAAAACATTTCCTAATGATAATAGATATTCAACTAGAAATATGTGGTGATGCTCTATTGTAGTCAACACTGAAAAATGAGAGATAGCAAAAGCAAAAACGAACGCCCCACATTCAAAAATTGATTTGAATTTTCAAAGTGTTTCAGTTTTATTTCCCAATGACAAATCTAAAAAGATGATGAGCCAAATGTCAAATTTCCTATATATTCATAGAGGAAAGGAAATAAAGGTTATATCTTTAAGTAAATCTAACAAAGTCAAACACTGCAAACTCATCTTGCTAAAAACATTTTTTACTAGAACGGATACTTTTTAAAAAAAGTTTTATTTTAAATATGTGGAGTACAATTCAGGGTTAGGTATACAAATAGTCTAGAATGCATTCTTTTAGGCAAGTGAATATTTAATTTTTAAAGTTCATGTGTGTTTACTTCATTAAGTGTTTTCCATCTTGCTCGTGAAACTATATGCCAGCTTTGGAAATCCTCAGATTTCTCTCTCTGAATTTCTTATTTAATACCACACTCTACTCCCTAGATTTCACTTGCTTCTCAGACTTTTTGACTATGTAACTTGCTGTCTGCTTTCTGTATAGTTTCACAGATACAGTACCCTAGAATAGGACTGCTAACCCTAGCTCAGATTGTTATCGTACCTGCCCCATTCACATTCTCTCAACAGGAGAACCAGTATTTGGTGAAGAGTCTATAAGTACTCTGAGGTACTGTCTAGCTGAGTTTGCTTAGACCATCCAGCCAATCACTCAACAAAGGAACTGAAACTGCATAATTGTAATGTATCTTAATTTCTCTTTGCAGACATTACATATCAAAAAACTATAAATTACAATCTCGTAATTAAATTATGTCTCTATAACTTAAGTTCAAAAAACATTTGTATTGTTTTCCCTTCTTTTGAATATATACTCAGTATTGGAATTGCTGGATCACTTGGTAGTTTTATTTTTAGTTTTTTTAAGGAACATCTATACTATTCTCCATATTGGCTGCGGTAGTTTACATCCCTATCAACAGTGTATGAGGGTGTCCCTTTCTCTACATCCTTACCAGCATGTTATTGCCATTTTGATAACAGTCATTCCAATGATAAGATGAAAGCTCACTGTGGTTTTGATTCCCCATTTCCCTGATTATTAGTGATGTTGAGCATTTTTTATCTACCTATTGGCCATGTGCATGTCCTCTTTTGAGAAATGTCTAGTCAGCTCTTTTGCCAACTTTTCAACTAGATATTTCTTGTTGAGTTGTTTGATTTTCTTATGTATTTTTGTTATTAATCCTCTGCTAGGTTAAACTAATGTGTGCCATATTTTTTCCTGTCTGTGAGCTTGAGAATATTTTCTTCCATTCTCTGGGTCATTTAAGCAATTTGTTGATTGTGTCCTTTGCTGTGCAGAAGCTATTTGGCTCAATAGAATCCCATTTGTCTATTTTTGTTTTGGTTGCCTCTGCTTTTGAGGACTTACACCGAAAATATTTGCACAGACCAAGGTCCTGGGGCATTTTCCCAATATTTTCTTTTAGTAGTTTCATCATTTCAGGTCTCATATTTGGTATTTAATCTATTTTGATTTGTTTTTTTGTGTATGGTAAGAGATACTTGTAGGGATTCAGTTTCATTCTTCTATATATATTTATCCAGTTTTCCCATCACCATTTATTGAAGAGACTGTTCATTCCCCATTTTATGTTCTTTGCACCTTTGTTGAAGATGAGTTGGCTGTAAATGCATTGAGTTGTATCTGAGTTCTCTTTTCTGCTTCATTGGTCTATGTGTCTGTTTTTAATGCCCATACTGCTGATTTGGTTACTATAATTTTGTAGTAGAATTTGAAGTCAGGTAGTATTATGCTTCCAGCTTTGATTTATTTTTTTGCTTACAATTGCTTTGGCTCTTTGAGGTCTTTTGGGTCCATATAAATTTTAAAAATTTTTTTAAATTTCTGTGAAGAGCATCATTGGTATTTTAATAGGGGTTGCACTGTAAATTCCTTTTGGTAGTATTTTTATTTTGAAGTATTAATTTTTCACAGGAAAACAAATATTGAATATTCCCACTCATATGTGGGAGCCAAAAAAAGTGGATCTCATAAAAGAAATTAGATTGGTGGTTACCAGAGGTGGGAAGGTAATAAAGAGAAGTTGATTTATGGATAAAAACATATTTTTGATCAAAGAAATAAGACTTAATTTTATATAGATACATAGGATGACAATAGTTTATACGAATCTATTGTATATTTCAAAATAGCTAAAAGAGAAACATTTGAATGGTTCTAGCATAAAGGAAAGACAAACATTTAAGGTAATGGATATCCAAAGTACAGTGATATAATCTTTACAAATTACATAAATGTATTGAATTGTCACATGCACCTCCAAAATATGTACATCTATTATGAATCAATAAAATACAAGAATAAATATGAACAAAACATTTTCATAAAAATGATCATTTTATGTAGTACATATATATGATGGAATATTACGCAGCCACAAAGAACAAAATTATGTATTTTGCAGCAACTTGGATGGATTTAGAATCTATCATACTCAGTGATCTATCGCAGAAACAAAAAACTGAATACCGCATGTTCTCACTCATAAGTGGACCCTGAACATTTACCATAATACAGTAAAAAAGGGATTGGCAATAGAGGAACGCTGCCAAGGAAGGGAGAGGGGGCACATAACATCAATAAGTGTATCTGATCTCAGGACAGGTGAAGTGAGGACGAAAGGGAGACACAAATTTTACCTTTTCGATGATCACTTGTACACCTAAAACTGAATTGTACTCTACATATTTAAAATAAAAAAAAATTAATGATCATTTAAAATAGATTCTTCTTAATTGGCAAAGACAGTTGAAATTTGTTTTTTAGAAATCTGGATTCATATTTAATGTTCACACTCAAGGTCAAGTAAAAATAAAACTCATTTGCTTGGCTTAACATTGTGTGTGTATGTGTGATATTTCATTTTTGTACTGAGCACAAATATTATGCTTGCTAAACAAACAATATTTGGATGGCAAGTGATAGCAAATAATAATAAGAAGCTCATAACACAGTTACCACAACCCATAATTTACCACCGCTTCCAAAATGGATTATATCATTAGTGACTCACAGCAGGCCAGAGTACAAAACTCTCAAGTGGAACAGTCTTGAAATAGCTGATAAAACAAGCTGTGAAGCTGAGAAACAGTTTAGCACTTATGTGTTCATACTCACTGGTGCCTGCCTTAATAAGACATCCAGGAGCTTCTATTTCAGAGTCAAGGACCTCAGAGTATCCAAAGTAGATAAATCACTTTCTTTGGAGCTAAGAAAACTAGGTTTTTATCCCGGCTGTGTTGTTCAATTATTAACTGTGTAATCTAGGGAAGTCAATTAACCCCTTAGGATTTTATATTTCCCATCTGTAAAATGGTACTAATAACTGATTGAACAACTCATCTGCTGCTTTGATGTTCAACTGAGATGTGGCATATGAAACCATTTTATAAATTTGAAATGCACAAATTTACAGTATGCTTTTACTCCTATTATTTTTCAAGTCACAGGGAAATGTTGCTTGTGGAGTAGGGTGGAGACAAGTGGAACTGAGAACAAGTTCCTAGAGTAGTAGGTAGTGTTAACCTTCTTCTACCCTATGCAATTAATGAGAATTGTATTACTTGATAAGGAGCATTTGGAGATGGAAGATTCCTTGGGGAGTTTGTTTGTAAGACTGCTTCCAAGTCCTCCATGTGGTTGGCTGATTTCAAAAATATTCCTAACTTCAGTCACTTTTGTCATCAGGAGAGGGAAATTCACATTGCTGAATATTTAGTAAAACCGGGGAAATACTAAATGCATTTGTATCCTTTGACGATTTACCACCCAGCTACTAAGAAACCCAAGACTGAGAAGGTTTAAGCAAATTACCCAAGCACAACTACTGCTTATATGATCTTGTATTTGACTCAAGATGGCTGAAACTTTTTCAGCCAACCACACAAGTTGTTTCAGAGGATTCATTTCTTAAATAATCAATTCTTTCTTTATATCATCAGTGCTGGATATTTCATGTTAGATTTTTATTATAGGGCCATTTTAACATTTAATTCATTGGGGGGGAAATATCAAATTACGTAACAAGGAAAATGTAATAATACTCAGGTGTTGTTCCAATAATTTTGCATATATATTTTTACACATTTCAGCTCATTTAATTCTCAACACAATCTTAAAAGGTATTATTATTCCCAGGTTTAAGAAGATAGAGGAATTCTGTGACATTTGCCACTGTGCTGTCTCTCTGGTAGATGCAACCAAGTTAGGATAATGATGTAATTTATTGTTCAAACTGAGTTCTTTGGGGAGTAAAGGGAGAACTATTAATAGTTATTTCATGAAGTAGGTATAGACCTGAGTAAATTACATATACCATCACTGTAAACAGAGTGGATAGCAATCCAGCATCAAATATACCTCTCCCCTATTGAATGTAGACTTGGTGGGTATGATGGTTAATTTCACGTGACAACTTGACTGAATTAAGGAATACCCAAATAGATGGTGAAACATTATTTCTGGTTATGTCTGTGAGGGTGTTTCTGGAAGAGATTAGCACTTGACTCCGTAGACTGAGTAAGGAAGATCCGCCCTCACCCAATGTGGGCAGTAACCATCCAATTGGCTGAGGGCCCAGATAGAACAAAAATGCAAATTCTCACTGTCTTCTGGAGCTGGAAGCCCTGACTAATACAGTGGACTGATACTTTTAATCAATCAAAAATTCACTCTTTCTATGGGTAACAACTAGTTCCATGACCCAACTAAGCTGATATAAAGGTTGTTTTTAAAGTTGAATCTTGGACTGTATAAAATTCAGCTAAAGTTCATTCCTTCCAGAAGCTGTGCTTCTGCTTTCTAGAACTGTATATACTTGTGTTCTTCTACACTCCAAGATGCATGAGTTCCTCTTTCCTTGCATTTCATATGTTGCCTCATATACTATAAATAAATTTACTTTTTGTTTAAGTTAAAGATGGCTTCTCTTCCTTGAAACCAAAGAAACATAATTGGTACAAGGATTAAACTAGAGGACTGCTCACATGCCATAAAAGCTGTCTGTCACCTTCAATTGGTTTCTCAGAATCATTGTAAATCTTACATAGATTTTTCATGACAGATCTAGGAGAACACTTTTGGAGTTCTTTGTGGGGCAGGTTGGCGCATTCATTTTTTAATAACTGCTTTAACAAAGACAAAGAAATAAATTCTTCCCTCATAGTCTCCTCTACTAACTCTTGACTTAAGCCCAGTGAAACTGACTTCAAAATTCTGGCCTTCAGAATGACAGAATAATAAATTGGTGTTTATTATTGGTCCCTTCCTCCATCTTCACAGTGTATTACCCGAATTTTTGCTTCCATCATCATATGGCCTTATCTCTGACTCTGTTTCCTCCTATAACCCGCTTATAAGGACACTTGTGATTAAAATGAGTCACACAGATAAAGATAATACAGGATAATCTCCTAATCTCAGTATACTTAAACATACCTACAAAGTTCCTTTTGCCATATAAGATAACATTAAAGGTTCTAGGAATTTGAATATTTGGGAGGAGGCATCATTCAGCCCATCACAGCTGGTAATTTAATACTCAATAAAACAGTATGGGAATAAAGATGAAATATTACAAGAAAAAGTCATTAAGAGAGAGAAAAGAGAAAGGGAAAGAGAAACTGAAATTTTTTCTTATGAATTTGCTGAGAACCAATCATGGAGATTCATCACTTCATCACTGAATATGATGGGTGCTAGCAGGTATCCAACCTTCTAGGAGTACTTGCCAGCAAATAGCTCAAGTTATCAGTCAGCCTTGAAGACTGACTAAATCAAAGAGAGCTGCCTTTCTCAAAGCCTTGCCACTTCTAAAGGCATCCTGGATCCAACACAGTGATTGATTCAGGGTGGAATGATCTGATCCACTAGTGCCAACTGGGACAGTTTTGAAGGGGCATCCCATCCTCAAAACTCTACATAGGGTTGGTTGAAGATTCCATTCAGACTGCATTGCAACTCAATTCAGCGGTGTGCTGCAGCTAGCTAGTACCAGTTCACAAGAACTGGTTGTGTTTATTTAATTATTTTCTACTTCATATTCAGTGATGTCAAGTTGGTAGCTTAAAATCAGTCATAGTGAGAGACTATTTACACCCTCAGAGCCTACTTCTCAAATGTGATGGTTAATTTTATGTGTAAACTTAACAAGGTCATAGTACCTAGATATTTGGTGCTATAGTTTGGATATGGTACATTTGATTCCCCCTCCCCCAATCTCATTCTGAAATTTGATTTTCAGTGTTGGAGATGAGACTGAGTGGGAGGTGTTTGGGTCATGGAGGCAAATCTCTTACAAATAGATTAATGCCCTCCCTAATGGGTGAGTGAGTTCTTCCTCTATTAGTTCCTGAGAGAGCTAATTATTAAAAGGAGCCTAGCACCACCCTTCCTCTTTCTCTAGCCTCTTCTCTCACCACTTCTCCTTCCATTCTGCCATAAGTAGAAGCAATTTGAGATTTTCCCCAGATATAGATTCTGGTGCCAAGCTTCTTGTATAGCCTGCAGAACCACGAGGCAAATATACTTCTTTTCATTATAAATTACCCAGCCTTATGTGTTCCTTTATAACAACACTAATGAACTAAGACATTTGGTCAAACATTATTGTAGACGTTTCTATAAAGGTATTTTTAGATGAAATTAACATGCTAATTAGCAGACATTGAGTAGAGCCTATTACTCTCCATAATGTAGATGGGCCTCATCCAATAAGCTGAAGGTTTTAATAATAAAAGACTGACCTCTTGTGAACAAGAGGGAATTCTGCCACAAACTGCCTTCAAACTTGAAGTATGGTATCCTCTCTTCCCTGAGTTTCCAATCTGCCAATGTATCCTGCAGAGTTTGGACTTGGCAGCTATTGTAATCATGTGAGCCAACTCCTTAAAATAAATCTCCCACTCTGACTTGCTGCTTTGGACTCCCTGCCATACTCATGTTGCCCAGGCTCCAGCACCCTGCTCTTGGTCAGCTATTACATGGACAACATACCCACCCACTTTGGACTCCAGTTCCTTATGCTAAACTACCTCTTCCCATGCATTGGTACGCTTGCCACCGGACTTGACTTTGATACCCCAAGATGGCTCGGTGAAAGTACTCCTCCCATGTGAAAATAGTCATTACCCCACTCAGGCTCTAACGGTTCATTCTGGGAAGCCCTCCTACAAGGATGCCTTCCTTACCCTGCTCAGATTCTGATGTGTTCTGCTGAGCCACCTTCCATGCTATTGTCATCTCCGCTCCACACATGTTCTCACATCCCATGCAAGGCTGCCTTTCTACTAAGACTCTCTCCTCACCCTGCTCAGGCTTCAATGTTGCCCTCCTTATGCTCTGCAGGCAATGACATCTGTCACCAACAGAGATCTCTTCTCTCCCTACTCTCTGCTTGGGCTGACCATTGCCTCCCCATGCTCCATCCCACCTAATGAATTTGGGCTGAAGTGTTTGGGAAGGAGGGAAAGGAAAAGCTTTTGCTTTGTTTTACATTCAAAGGAGATGTGTGTTGTGGTCACTCCCAAAAACTCATTCAAAGAAAAGGCTGCCTTTTTAAAAAATATATATCTTTCAGACATTTATAGGAATTCCTAAAAGTTGCTTAATCAGCAAAAGCTCAATTAGTACCAGAACTCCTCTATCAACCCCAGAAGTATACAATTTTTAAAGTGTTTATATGTCTATTAGAGATCACGCAAACTTTAATACACAAGGTACATCTTGTGCACTTTTCGCTTTTCCACAACTAGAATGTAAATCCCACAGTGGCAGGGAACCTTACTCATCTTTGCAATCACAGGATGTGCCACAGTTCTTGGAACCTGGTAGGCCCTAACAATATTTATTTAGAGAATGAGTTGAGTTCCTTTAGACCTGTCTTTTGGAGCAAATAGAAAGCAATTCTGTTAAGACATGTGACATTTTAGGATAGATTAGCTGGTATACCAGACCCAGGTCATGACACCCAAACTTCTCACACAGAGTCTTAAATAATAACCACCTTGTGCCCAAAGATGCCAAGCAAAAAGTGTCTCTACACAATACTCTCTTGAACTCACAATCAATTGAAAATCTTCTGCCACCTGTGGAGTTTGACCTAGTGATATCCTTTCTACTGAGTTCTGCTAATAGCCTTTTTCTTTGTGTAATTTTCTTCTCAGCTTGGAGTCCAGATCCTTGTTTAATTTCACTTTTCTCCATCCCAAAACCTCAATCAGTGCCCAATAGTAACACTTCCTTTAGATTCTCTCTTCATCTAACAGAAAGATCCAGATTATCCTTTAAATGATTTCACTATAAAGAATCAGTAACCTATGTTGCACCTTATTCTCGTAAATTAAATTCCAACAATTCTAAATATTCATGAAAACTAAAGAATTATAAAACAAACACAAATAACAATGCAAATAAACTTTCAACCACATCTGTAATGATTAAGTATTCAAATCAATGGTTCATTTTTTTTTCTAAAGTTGCTTTTATGTGTATTTTGCTGATATAATGAGACTGTAAGTGTAACCATGTACATATTTTCAAGTTAATTACCAGTCTCTGAAAATTGTGATGATTACATAATGTGTGAAAAAAAAAAAGAAGAAGAAAAAAAACTCAAAACTGAAAGGAATTTCCCTCAAGGGAAAACAACAGAAAGATTTCTTCAAATTTATTGATTTTTTTTTCAGACAGTTTTTTGGGGCACAAACCTCCAAGCAAAAATATCAAGTTTTTAATTGTCAGCGTATTGTCTTTTATTCTTAAGGGTAAATATTTTTTGTCGATCTTTTTTACACATTAGCATTGATTTAAAATAGTATCATACTATTAATATTTCCATGTTATATTATTCACTGATTTTTTTGAACTCTCTTGCAACAGTAGGCATACTCTTCACTCAGTATGAAATATTTCACTTGGATTTTTGGTTTTAAAACAGTGTATTTATTAATTATTTCAAGATATAATAATTGAATATAGACTATTTTTCAATTATAAGTTAGAATTATAGTTTCAGCTATATGTTAGAATTATAATAATGAAAAAATAACAGACCCAACCTCTGTCCTTCTTTAAGATTTATTTGTTTATATTTATATTTTTCTTTTTTTTTCTTTATTTTAAAGATGTGGAGTACAATTCAGGGTTAGTTATACAAATTTTCATTATGCAGGTACCCTTGTTGATGAGGTGTGCCCTTCCCTCCCCTGGTAGTTTCCCTCAACTGCCAATCACACCCTTCCTCCTCTGGCAGTTTCCCACTATTGCCAATCTCTTTCTTATAGTGTTATGATAATTGTTCAAGGTCTGCTTATGGGTGAGAACATATGGTACTCTGTTCTTAGTTTTTGCTATAGCACTGAGTATAATAAACTCTAAATCCATCCAAATTGCTGTGAAGTCCATATGTTTTTCCTTTTTTATGGCTGCATAATATTCTACTGTGTGTATGTACCACATTTTTTATGCAGTCCAGTTTCAATGGGCAGCATGGTTGTTTTTATGTTTTTGCTATTGTGAATAGAGCAGCAACAAACATGCGTGTGCAGGTATCTTTTTGGTAGAATGACTTGAGTTCCTCTGGGTATATTCCCAAAAGGGGGATTGCTGGATCATATGGAAGGTCAATTTCTAGTTCTTTCAGAAATTTCCAGACAGTCTTCCAAAGAGATTGCAATAGTTGGCATTCCCAACAGCAGTGTAGAAGTGTTCCTTTTTCTCTGCATCCTTGCCAGCATCTGTTATTGTTTGTTTTATTAATGATGGCTATTCTTACTGGGGTTAGGTGGTATCTCAATGTGGTTTTGATTTGCATTTCTCTGATGATGAGTGAGGCCAAGCACTTTTTCATGTGTCTGTTGGCTGCCTGTGCATTTTCTTTTGAGAAGTGTCTCTTCATGTCTTTTGCCCACTTTTTAATGGGATCATTTGTTCTTTTCCTTTTGGCACATTTGAGTTCCTTGTAGATCCTGGATGTTAGGCCTTTGTTGACTTCTTCCTAACCAGAGAAGTGAAAGACCTTTACAATGAGAACTACAAAATACTGCTCAAAGAAATCCAAGAAGACACAAACAAATGGAAAAATATTCCACGCTCATGGAGAGGAAGAATCAACATTGTTAAGATGTCTATCCTACCAAAGAGAATCTACAGATTCAACACAGTACCCATTAAATTACCAACATCATTTTTCTCAGACCTGGAAATAACAATACAGAAATTCATATGGAAACAAAAACAACTATGAATAGCCAAAAAAATCCTTAGCAAAAGAAACAAAGCAAGAGGTATCACACTTCCAGACTTCAAACTTTACTATAAGGCTACAGTAATCAAAACAGCTGGCATTGGTACAAGAACAGGCATACAGACCAATGAAACATAATAGAGATTCCAGAAGCAAAGCCTCAATTTCTCAACCAACTCATCTTTGCTAAAGCCTCCAACAACAACCACTGGGGAGAGGACAACCTATTCAGTAAATGGCACTGGGAAAACTGGCTGACCACATGCAGAAGATTGATAAAGGACCCCAACTTATCACCATACATAAAAATTAACTCTAAATGGAACAGAGACCTAAGAGTAAAACCTCAAACTATAAGAATCTTAGAGAATGAAGGAGATACCCTTATGGAAATTGGAACTGGAAACCAATTCCTGATCAAAACCCCAATTGCCCATGCCATATGAGATAAGATAGACAAGTGGCACCTCATCAAACTGACAAGCTTTTGCAAAGCAAAAGAAACCATGAAGAGAGTGGGGAGATAGTTCACAGAATGGGAACAAATATTTGCCAACTGAATATCTGACAGAGGCCTAATCCAGGATCTATAAGATTTATTTTAAACAACAAAAAAAGTTTTTCAGTCTGATGAGGTCTCACTTGTCAATCTTTTCTTATGGCATCAGCATTTGGGGTTTTGATCAGGAATTGGTTTCCATCCAATTTCCATAAGGGTATCTCCTGCATTTTCTAAGAATCTCATAGTTTGAGGTTTTATGTTTAGATCTTTGATCTATTTAGAGTTGATTTTTGTGTATGGTGATAGGTAGGAGTCTTGTTTTAATCTTCTGCATGTTGT